>JBBPBX010080599.1:0-16132 GCA_038048925.1 Garcialebias charrua | reverse complement strand
TGGCAAGTTAACTAGGGGAAACACTGCATCATTCATGGTTGAATCATTGCTCAATGGCTAAGCTGTTCCATCTGATCCATGAGAACCACCTAATAAGCCTGTCTACCTCAACTTCAATCAAAGTAAGGGACTTTTCTATGCTTTTTTGTGCTGCTTCTAGCTTTTTAAATTTCCTGGACTGTACACTAAGGCACTGGTTTTTCATACATGATGGTTGCAACATGTTTCTGATGGATGTCAATTGCTCCTGATGATGTGATTTGATAATGATGGTTGAAAACTGTTTATGATGGATACCAATTGCTCCTGATGGTTGAGAAATGTTTATGATGGATCTGCTTTGCTAATGATGGTTGAGAACTGTTTCTGAAACAACACTGAAGTTGTTTATGTGTGAACACATGTTGGATCACCAGATTTCTCGCTCCATGTTTTAAAAGGAGGATTAGCTGAAAGTATTTTGTTAGATCACCAGATTTCACGCTCCATGTTTTAAAAAGGAGGATCTGAATGTATTTATGTAGGATCACCAGATTACTCGCCCCTGAAAGAGGGTTAGTTTTACTAGAACTTCATACTGAATATGTGACCCATCACATCATCAAACGGGGGTTAAAGTCAAATTTGGTCAAAATGACCTACAAGCAAACATATATATTACTGACTTTTAGAAATACATTTTCTTACTTAGATCATCCTGACAAATTCATCGTGTTGTCTTAATAATCAGGAAAATGGTTTGATATTTGGTGTGAAGATTTTATTTCAGATATTTAATTTAAACCATTTGATAAGTTATTCATTCATCTTATTTACTATCTAAATTTACGCAAACCACTTTGAAAAATAAACCCATTTGATGTGATGGGTCACAAATTTATTATTCAGCTTCTTTTGTTGGATTTGATTTAAGAATTGTGGACATTTTTAAATAAAACTTGAAAGATTTCATTTGTGCAATGGAGATTTATTTAGCCAACTTAAATTTCTCATTACAATGAGAGTATTGTACAGGTACTTGTATTTGAAAGCTAGAAATCATGGCAAAACACATATTTAATTTGATTTATGTTCAAGCTGGACTTTTAAGTTTAAAGAAAGGGACAATGTAGTTTGGAATAGTTCACATTTTTAGTTTGGAAAAAATAAACATTTGAGTTTTCTTTCTTATAACTGTTATAAGAAAGAAAACTCAAATGTTTATTTTTTCCAAACTAAAAATGTGAACTATTCCAAACTACATTGAACAATTCATTGAACATGAGTTAATGTGTTATATTATAACACAAGTGTACTTTTGTTTGTTTGCAATTGTTCTCTCTGGGAGGTTAAAAACATTGTTCAGTAGATGAATAAATAACTTTGAATCTATTTTGATTGTTCATAATTTGCACTAAAATGTATGAATCCATATTATTATAATAATAATAATAATAAAATTTATGGAATGTTCTAAGAAAGTTCTAGCAGAACGTTCTCACCTAACGTTCTGAGAACCACGAGAAAACTCCACACCAGAACGTTCTCAGAACGTTAGGAGGGAACGTTCCCGTAACCTAAAAATAACGTTCTCAGAACGTTCTCACCTAACGTTCTCAGAACGTTCTCAGAACGTTCTCACTAACGTTCTTAGAACCACGAGAAAACTCCACACCAGAACGTTCTCAGAACGTTAGGAGGGAACATTCCCGTAACCTAAAAATAACGTTCTCAGAACGTTCTTCTGTTACTTGGGAGGGGGTGACGGAGACATACGGGAGGGGGTGACGGAGACATACGGGAGGGGGTGATGGAGACATACGGGAGGGGGTGATGGAGACCTGTTTGAAGGGGGTGATGGAGACCACTTGGAAGGGGGTAAGGAAGACATCCTATAAGGGAGTGATAGGGGTAAGGAAGACATCCTATAAGGGAGTGATAGGGGTAAGGAAGACATCCTATAAGGGAGTGATTGAGACAACAGGGAAGACGACTGGATCACCTTAGCAGTGGCCTGACCTGTCTTCGTAAGTGTTTTCCCACATACTTTATCACAGTTTCCCTCTCTTGCACCTTCTCACTTGAGGCATCTG
This sequence comes from Garcialebias charrua, assembly GCA_038048925.1. Lineage (NCBI taxonomy): Eukaryota > Metazoa > Chordata > Actinopteri > Cyprinodontiformes > Rivulidae > Garcialebias > Garcialebias charrua. Next base: position 14,060 of record JBBPBX010080599.1, on the reverse strand, counting down.
GACCATCTTCTTTCTTACCTGCATTGCTTCTTTTGTAAGGTTTCAGGTGATTTAGACTGTGCTTTGTTTTAAGGGTATTTCCTTTAAGTGTTTTTAACACAGCTGTTTCTCCATGAAGCTGCTGGATCACATATGGTCCAGAGTAGTCACACTCCATCCTGGCTCCTTTGCGACTTCTCTTTCGGATGTTGTAAAGCAGAACTTCATCTCCTTCCTGATATTTGACTTTTTTTTTTTTTTGTTTGCCCTGTACGCAAAGGCTTCCTTCATTTTATTCTGAGCGAATCCCACATTTTCCAGTATTGTTTTTTTGCTCTCTCTTTTACAAACTCGCTGTACTCTGTAGGTAGGACAATTGAGGACAGCTACATAGTAAAAATGGAAATACAGACACACATTAAAAAAGTTAATGCAAAACGTCGTACAATACCAATACTTTTCACAAAAAGCGTAAGCAATGCATAGAAAAAGTGCCTGCGTTATGTATGTTCCTGGCACATAGTGATAATTTCAACAAAATCAACTATACACCATCTTGAATGTGGCAGAACTGTCCTTCAAGTAGTAGAAGAAAATGGACATAACCTCAGAAAGCATGGGTCAACAATGTTTTTTTTTTTAGGTAATCACTGACAGTAACATTTATATGTACAGTAATAGCCTACCAATAAACATGCATGTGTTTATGTATGTGTGTGTGCATGTGCGTGCATGTGTAGAAATGTATGAAATGTATAATGCAACACCCCAACACTTTACTCCACATGAACATTCTACACAATGATGTTACAAAGCCATATTTTTAATAGAAGAGGAAAAAAAAGGGCGCACATGACAGGACAAGGGACAGTTTTTCATCCTTTCTCTGTACATTTCACTGCTGCTGCAGGACTCTAGGCATATTCTGTTTAGTGGGAACTATGGTTAAGCCATTGTATCTCTGACTGGCAGATGGCTCATTTAGTGTGATATGACATACATATGATGAAGTTTTGGGATAAGACATTTGTTTTAAACACGCTGACCTCTGCAGTTACACAATACTTCTGTGTGGTAACTAGTTGCAGCAGACATTGCTTCTTGAAGTAGCAGAACAGTTAGTCTTTGTTCAACTTGTATGTGGGGGTGATTTATGTCCTGCTGCTCCACAATTTCATGTTTCCCTGTTTGAAAACATCATTATCTACTTATCTCTTCTTGGACAGATTGCTGGACGAGGGACCATCCCACATCTGTTCTAGACTCTCAGGAGACGTCCTGCAATTTATTTATGAGCATATAAGTTACACACGGGGTTTTGTGCCTACCTTGTTTTTCATAGGTGGTTTATTTACTTGATTTTTGTTGGTTACCTTCTCTATGGCAGTTTGTTGGACAATATAATCATTGTCCTCACAATACAGATATGTACTTTACAATCTCAGGGTTGAAAGCACAAGTCAGATTTTTATAGGTGGGGTTAATATAAACGTGTTGACAACTACTATCTTACCTGCTGCAAGGAAGCTTTTTGCATTGTCTAAACATTTACATGTAGGGTTAATTTGACACAACGTCACCGCCATATTTCACTTAATAAATCATATACATGTTTTATTGCTATTACGTTTCCAGTTCTCATCTAATTCAGCCAGGAGGGGTGTAGGCCATGTTTAATGACGTATTTCACATAAATGTTAAGGACCACATTCATGTGTGGACAAGGCCTGTGCAATAGTGTTTTGGAGTAGAGGGGGATTTAGTGTTTTTTTAATATTTTTTTTATTAATTTATTTTTTAATATGTGTATTTCTTTTCTACTTCATATTTCTTGATGCCTTGGAGGACTGACGCTTGTTTTTTCTGCAGGAAGTGTTCTGCCTTGGCCTTCTGACCTACCTGACAGAGTCCAGAAGGGAGTCCTCACACAGCTGACGGGTGTGCCGGTGTGTTCATGACTTATACTGTAGGGAGTGACTTTATTTAGGTGTTTTCTGAGGATTTCAGCTTGGCATCTTATCAGTGAATGCTACGGGTGCTCCATGATGACCTTGCTTAACAGATAACTGATTCTACCTGGTATTTAGGTTTCAGATATACAGTTCTGTATACAGGGAACCCCCGACCTTCGAACGAGTTCCGGACCTAAGGACCGTTCGCAGCTCGATTCTGCCGTATCTAGGGGGTGAAAATAGCGTCCCGTTCGTAGGTCCTTGTTTTCGTTCGTAGGTCGCGGAAATGCAGCTAACGGAGCGCCGCACACATATTTATTGGCATGAGAGTGAACAAGCAGACATACTGGGCCATAAACATGCACAGAACTTTATTTACAAACACTTATCTAACACATTAAACCACACATTCATCCATAAACACACATAGTAACTGTACATCAGTAACTTTACATCAGAACTGCAGCAAATCGGGTAGATTGTGACCTACAAAATGATGTCAACCATGAACCCTTCTCAAAGAGCATCTTTTAACATCAGAACAGCAGCAAAATCAGCAGGAACTCACATCAGCAAATGATGTCAACAATGAAACATGAACACTTCTCAAAGAGCATCTTTTAACATCAGAACAGCAGCAAAATCAGCAGGAACTCGCATCAGCAAATGATGTCAACAATGAAACATCAACACTTCTCAAAGTGCAGCTTTTAACATCAGAACAGCAGCAAAATCAGCAGGAACTCACATCAGCAAATGATGTCACCAATGAAACATCAACACTTCTGAAAGTGCAGCTTTTAACATCAGAACTGCAGCAAATCTGCATAAAACCACATGCATCCATCCATCCATCAGCAAAATGATGTCAACCATGAACCATTAGCACTTCTCAAAGAGCAGCTTTTAACATCAGAACAGCAGCAAATCAGAACTCAGATCCATCCATCCATCAGCAGCATCACATCTATCAGAAACCTGTTGTAACCATCATGTTTTTGAAACCAGTGCGTAGATGTGTGTCCATGTGCATGATAACACCACTACCGGTGTATGAATGTGTGTATGAATGGGTGGATGGTTGGTATTGTAAAGCGCTTTGGGGCTCCTCACAGGGGGTTGGAAAGCGCTATATAAATAAGCTCCATTTACCATAAAGAAGTCCATGAACTCAGAAAAAGCTAGAAGCAGCAGAAAAATGAAACAAAATTGCATTACTTTGACTGAAGTGTAGGTAGACGGATGATGTTTTTCTCATGATCAAACCTGCATCTGATGGAACTGCTTAGCCATTGCTCAACAATGAATGTTGGGAGCATTTTAGGCCAGCTGTTAGTTCAGGCAGGTGTCAGTTCAGATGTGTGGTCCTGATGTGAGCAGGTCTGTGCATCACATGAAGTTTTTTTGGTTTTTGGCAGCAGTCATTTAGGCAGAACGACACAAAGGTGATGGATGGAGGCAACATGCAGGACACCAGAGGCAGGAAGAACAGACGTCCAGGAAGACAGTGTGGCAGGCAGACGTCCATTCATGTAGAAAGTGCAAGATGTGATCTGTGTAAGAATGAACACAAACATGAAAATGTGCAAAGTAACAGCTGGAAAATCACCTGCAAAGAAAACATGAAAAACACACAGAGAACAAGTTCTACTCACTGCTGATGTTCACAAACGGGTGACACTGGAGACAAGCTATGGCAGCATGCAGGACAGACGTGGCAGGACAGAGAGGCTGGAGGCAGAGCAGCAGGTGTACGTAGCACCAGAGGCGGTTCCATGAGGCGGAGCAGCAAGTGGATGATCTGTTGAAACACACCCACACAGACGTCAACACCTGCAGATAAAAAAAACACATAGAAGAACAACTTCTCCTCACGTGTGTGGTGCGCATGTGTGGAGCTGGAGGACAGGCAGGAGGCTGGAGGAGGTGCAGGAGGCTGGAGGCAGAGCAGCAGGTGTACGTAGCACCAGAGGCGGTTCCATGAGGCGGAGCAGCAAGTGGATGATCTGTTGAAACACACCCACACAGACGTCAACACCTGCAGATAAAAAAAACACATAGAAGAACAACTTCTCCTCACGTGTGTGGTGCGCATGTGTGGAGCTGGAGGACAGGCAGGAGGCTGGAGGAGGTGCAGGAGGCTGGAGGCAGAGCAGCAGGTGTACGTAGCACCAGAGGCGGTTCCATGAGGCGGAGCAGCAAGTGGATGATCTGTTGAAACACACCCACACAGACGTCAACACCTGCAGATAAAAAAACACATAGAAGAACAACTTCTCCTCACGTGTGTGGTGCGCATGTGTGGAGCTGGAGGACAGGCAGGAGGCTGGAGGAGGTGCAGGAGGCTGGAGGCAGAGCAGCAGGTGTACGTAGCACCAGAGGCGGTTCCATGAGGTGGAGCAGCAAGTGGATGATCTGTTGAAACACACCCACACAGACGTCAACACCTGCAGATAAAAAAAACACATAGAAGAACAACTTCTCACGTGTGTGGTGTGCATGTGTGGAGCTGGAGGACAGGCAGGAGGCTGGAGGAGGTGCAGGATGTTGGGTTTGTGTTTGTGTGTGTATGTGAGAACTCACCTTGCAGTTGCTGAGTGTTGGAGATGGGAGTTCCTGGGTAACCAGCTGTTGCCAATCCGGTTAACGAGTCCAGCTGCTATTTAAGCCTTGGAGGAGGTTCCAGTCTTTGCTGAATCATTCAGTCACCTTGGGTACTGTGAGACAGCCATTTTAATGTTCTCCTTTGTGAACTTATGTTTAACCAACTTATGTCTCCCTGTGTTTTCAAGACAAATCTGTGACTCACCTCTGGAACCCAAACTGGACAAGCTGCCTCCAAACTGGACTCCTTCTCTGAGAAAACTCTGTCCTCCAGCCTGACACTCCTCCACCAGCTGCCACCTGCAAAGACACTACTTGGGACTCTTGGATAAATACAAGGAATTACTCACCTGATGGACACTCGCCTCCTCCCTCTGGTCTGCCTCCTCCAAGTTCCTTCTGTAAGAGAGAGACTTAATTAAACACTAAAACTGCAATATTCCCCAAACATCATCATTAATCTTTTTCCCCCTTTCCTTCCAGGAACCCTGACTTCCTTTACCCCAGCACTGTAAATAAACTCACTTAACTGTTTACATGTGTCTGTGATCCTTCTCAGCCTTGGTCTGAATTTGAGTACGTTTTCAGTAATTGTTTACAACACAGGAGGCTGGAGGCAGAGCAGCAGGTGTACGTAGCACCAGAGGCGGTTCCATGAGGCGGAGCAGCAGGTGTACGTACTGTACGCTGTTCCATGAGGCGGAGCAGCAAGTGGTTCTGTTGAAACCCACACACACAGACGTCAACACCTGCAGATAAAAAAACACAGACAACAACAACTTCTCCTTACCTGTGTGGTGTGGTGTGGTGTGGTGCACGTGTGTGGATGGACCAGGGGGGCGTGCCGCTTTGGAGGCTGTCGACAGAGAGGTGATGATTACAGTAAGTGTAGATGTAACATAAAACAAAAAATAAAGTAAAAAAACATTGACATGTCTTTGCTGTACCTTTCTGACGATGTTGTGCTGTATGTGAGGGTGGGCAAGTCAGTGATGGGATGGTGGAGCTGGTGGAGAGGGGGGGAGGAGGAGGATTAGCAGGCTGTGAACATAAGCAGAGACAAATTGATTACAGTAACAGATTAAATTAATGTGTGTAACATGACACAACTCCGAAAAATAAAAATAACATTTCATTACAGTACGTACTGTACCTGGAGGGAGGGAGCAGGGGGGGGGGGTTGTTGGGCGTCTTTCACTGGGGAGAGGGTGGGCTGTCCATGGCCTCCTCCTGGCTTTCTGCAGGAGGACTGGATGGCCTTTCAGCTGGTGCACCAGCAGATCCTGGAGGCGGTGCTGTGACCTTTGTCACATAATTGAGCATGCTGCTCTGCACCTGTTGGTGTTTTTTGTCATCCAGGATCTGCTGGTAACACGCAACTTCATTCAGGACACCCCGACGGACCCTGGAGGACCTCTCCCTATCGGGGTCCTGCTTCTCCATCCTCGCCAGGAAGCTGTGGAGTTCTTTAAAGCCCAGCACCATCTCCTGCCTGGTGAAGGTCGGAGGGATGGCCTCCTCCTCCACATCCTCTTCCTCATCCGGGACGTGCCTGTCCAGGTGAATCAGGTCGTCTGGGGACAGCTCCTCTCCTGATGCACCCAGCAGGTGTTGGATATCGTCCTGGTCCATGTCGAGCTCCAGTGACCTGCCCATCCTCACAACATCCTCGATAACACGGTCCACCTCCTGGGAATCGTGTACCCCCTGAACAAGCTCTGGACAGAGCTTCTTCCAGACTCCGCACATGTTGTTTGGAGTCACACGATCCCAGGAGTGGCCAATGTTCCGCACAGCATGGAGGATGTTGTAGCTACGCCAGTAGTCTTTCAGTGTGAGGGTCTGAGAGTTCTCGGTTGCCTCCAAAGCGGCACGGATGACTCTCTGCAGGTAGTACGTCTTAAGCGTACTAATAACCCCCTGGTCCATTGGCTGTATCAAAGACGTGGTGTTGGGATGCAGGTACACTACCTTCACATGGGTGTCCAATTCGGTGAGACCAGGGGGGTGTTCTGGAGCTTTGTCCAAAACCAGCAGGATTTTGAAGGCAATCTTTTTGGTGTGGCAAAAACTGCGGATCTCTGGTACAAAGTTGTAGGTGAACCATTTTGTAAAAACTTCCAGCGTCACCCAAGCCTTTCTATTAGTGGCCCAATAGACTGGAAGCTGTGATTTATCAACATTTTTGAAGGCTCTGGGTTTGACAAACTGGTACACCAACAACGGCTTGAGTTTGCAATCACCAGCAGCATTGCCCCCCACCAGCAAGGTCAAACGCTCCTTGCCGACCTTGTGGCCCGGTGCGGTTCGTTCGTCCTTGCTGATGTAGGTCCTGTCTGGCAAACGCTTCCAGAACAGCCCTGTCTCATCGACGTTGAACACCTGCTGGGCAGTGTACCCGCCGTCCCTGATGATGTCAGCCAGTCTTGCGGGGAAGGCCGCAGCTGCCTCGTGGTCAGCACTGGCGGCCTCACCTGTTTAAATGCACACAAAATGACATGGTTAAGCTGTTGTAACACTGTAATAAAAGGAAAAAAAAAAAATAATAATTCGTAAGTCGTGGACTACCTGTACCTACAGTATTAAAAAATAAAAATGAGAAATTAAATGCTCACCCTGCACTCTGATGTTGTGGAAGTTGTGTCTTTTCCTGAAATGATCAAACCATCCTTTTGATGTGTTGAACGTCTCTGGTCCCTCCAACTCCCCTGACGTGCTGCTTGAAGTCCCTCCTCCAGCGCTCTGGGAAGACGTCCCCTCACCCGGATCGCTCTGGGAAGACGTCCCCTCACCCTGATCGCTCTGGGAAGACGTCCCTTCACCCTGATCGCTCTGTGCACCCCCCTGCCCCCCTGCACCTCACCCACTCGTCCCTAGTTCTTGCAACCTCTTATAAATCATCCTCGCCTTCTCACAAATCACAGACATGCCAACTGGGATTCTCCGCTGTGTACAGGTAACCCCCCACTTACGACTCCATCGACCTACGAACAACGGGACCTACGAACGTATCAAATTTAATAAAAATATGAAATTACTGTATTAAAATTTTTTTTTTTTTGTGTTTAAATGTTCTTAATTTCATGTGTACATCACTTTGTTGCAGCTGTGGTTGTTTTAAAGGCTTTATAAATAATAATTATGATAAAAAAGATCATTTCTGATCATTTTTGAGCAATCTTGGGCAACAGGAAGTAGGTCTTCAGTTTACACGGTCACAAATTAATGTAGAACACCGGACGCCATTTTAGGTTCAGTCACTGGGGTCTCCGGTCACAAATTACAGTAATGTAGAACACCGGACGCCATTTTAGGTTAGCTGCCCGGGAGCCGGCCGAAGACTGGTGACCAGGATGGCTTCATATGGATTAATTACGAGCTGGAAACGTCTCTGTGAACTTTGTGGATGTCTCAGGCAGCAGCGGATTTATCGCTGATCGTGCCAGGCCGCCGCGCGAACACCTCCGGCCAGGCTCTGGCCTGGCTAGCTCCAGAAGCTAACACGGGAGCTAACACGGGAGCCGGCCGAAGACTGGTGACCAGGATGGCTTCATATGGATTAATTACGAGCTGGAAACGTCTCTGTGAACTTTGTGGATGTCTCAGGCAGCAGCAGAAGCTGCAGATTGATCGCGCCGCCGCTCCAACACCAGCTCATGGCTTGGCTAGCAGAAGCTAGCCAGCTAGCTAACACAGGTCTGGAGCAGCTGCGGTGGTTCACTGGCCGGCCGCCGCGCTGCTCGGCCCGACAACAATCAACGCATGGCAACCTAAGATGTCGGCTTTGACCATCTCAAAGTAAGAAAATATATTTTTATTTATTCTGTAAATGTGAATAGCAATGTTTAACATTACAGTACACTACTGTACATGCTTAAATGTGTGCGCGCGCTCCGTTAGCATGATAAATAAAGGTTGAATGAATGAATGAATGAATGAATTATTTTTTTTTTTTATAATTTTCACCCCCTACCTACGGCAGAATCGAGCTGCGAACCGTTCTTAGGTCCCGAACTCGTTCGTAACACGGGGGTTCCCTGTATTGTCCTCCAGCCATAGCACAAGCAACCTTTCCATCTCAACAATCCTACCCGTCCTCTGTTTCGTGATAATGGTTGACCGCATGGGGGCTGAAGCACGCACTTGTTGCAGAATGCGCTCTCTGTCCTTAAAGCCCAACACCCACCATGTTTTCAAATTGCATCGCCATTAATATTTATTAGTTTATTTAAAAATAATACAGGAGCGTTTACTTATATTGTGGAGAAATAACACTAAATGTGTTATTTCATGATTTATAGCAGATTTTAGCATGCAGCTCCGGGAAAATCTGCCCCTCTCCATATATGGGCATTCACTTGGGCATTCACGTCACCAGAGTGACGCCTTGGAGTTACAGGCGAGCAGAGGAAAAGAAAAAGGAAGCATTTTTAAATATTCCCTAAAGCTGCCTGTTGATTAATCCTGCTGTCGCTCACTCATATTCTGAGCGAGCATCCACTTAGACATACTAGTTTAATTCGTTTGATCGCGACAAATTCATTCATTTCCGCATCGACTTTTTATTCTCTCGCCCCGTGATGAGAAAGGCACCCAGAGCCAGCCTCGCAGCTGAGCTCTGCCCGCGCGCATGCTTCACGACCCGTGCTGCTGCAACAAGGCTGACGAGAGATAAGAGCAGATACATACACTCGAGGGAGCAAATTACACCGGCACGAGGAACTTCAAAGGAACGAGGAACCAGCGGAAGAGGAGCCAGAGACGCGCGCGGCTCGCGGCTCGCTCCAGAATGAATGAGAGCAGCAAAAGGTCCGCAGCGGTGTTATAAAATAAATAATAAATAAAATCAGAGCGCTGGTCCATATACACACAAATGGAAATGGAAATATGCAGGAAATATGCAGTTTTAACGCACTCTCTCTCATAAACCTCCATGGAAACTCACTCCTACCTTCTGCCTTCTGGGTGGAGATCCATGTAACAAGAGGCATGACCCTTCGGGACTATTCGGCCAGGTTTCCGGATTCATTCGGGAGTGGGTTTTTTTTTTTTTTTTTTTTAACCCTCGCCTGGCCCAAATGCAAAAATGAAAATAAAATTCATAAAATACTACAGTAATTCTCCAATATGGTGAATTGTTACTGTCACGGTGGGTGTTGTCCTTTAACTATCATCCCCACAGTCGACCTGACTAACCCAAGCTTTATTCCTATCGCTGTTGGTGTCATGCCCTGATCTGACAGTTTAATTATTTTTGCCTTTGTCTCCAGTGTTATGGTTCTACGAGGTTTTTTTTTCCCTCTGCCACGTCCGCGGACTTTGCTGGTCTCTTCGGAGCCATTTTTCAACAATTAGCGTAAGAGCTAACGTGCTAATTCCTAAGGAGCAAAAATGAAAATTAATGCTAACGTTCACAAATGAATGCTAACGTGCAAACGTTTGCTTTCGTCTAAAAAATATTAGTTCGTAATTTAGGTATAGTACCTGTCCGTTCGATGACCCGTTGAAAATTAGCGTAGGGTAGCGTACAGGGTACGTGCTAACGTGCTAATTCCTAAGGAGCAAAAATGAAAATTAATGCTGCTAATGTTGACAAATGAATGCTAACGTGCTAACGTTCGCTTTCGTCTAAAAATGCTAAATTTAAATTTATTACCTTTTCGTTCGTTGTGTTGTTTGTTCGTTGTGTTGTTTGTTCGTTCGTTGTTCATTGTTTGTATGTTCACTCTCGCCGTAACTATCCACCAGGACGGACAAAATGGCTGCAGCCATTTAAATAGTACCGCTTTACCTGTACGGATCCCTCCGCCGCCAGGTGCACTGCGGCTGTGTGTACATCCGCCGGAAGCCCAGCCACCCCCCCCTCTCGCTGGCGGTACTTTTCCACTGTCATGCGCAGTGTCATGCCCATGCCCAACAAACAACAGCCAAGGAAATCCCCTCCCCCACCTGGCCGCTTGCCGTACTGACGCAGTTACGCCGTAGCTCGATTATATACTTGTAATAGGGCTCGTTCGTAGGTCGTGCATCAGTATGCCGTAGCTCGATTATATATTTTAACTTGGTTCGTTCATAGGTCACAAACTTTTTGACGTACGTCGATGGCATTCTTTAAAATTGCTCGTTCGTAGGTCCAGGGGTGCCGTAGGTCGATGGAGTCGTAGGTCGGGGGTTGGGTGTAATTAGTTTAGAAGAAAACAACATTTGCACTTCAGCTGGAAAAGGAATCCTTTTTTGAACGTTTTAGATTGTACTAAAATTAGACGGCCTAATGTCAATGTAACTCCACTGTAAATACACATGTACATGGTTTTCCCCAGTAACAGTTTAGTAGGTCGTGCTACTTTATTTAAACTTGCCACTCATCCTTTCATGCAGGCGGTTGAACTCAGGTCCTCTACCAGAGGACTGGGAGCTTAAGGGTTTCACACAGTATCTTTAGCTGTATCTAAAGCTACTTTTATGATGCCTTCAGTGTTGTTCCTGGGATCTTCTGGAGCCACCCTCACAGTTTGGGGCTCACAGACCCCAGTTCTTGAATGATTGCTTTCATCACTATGGCCTTGAATTTCTAAAACTTCTTAATTTACTTTTCAGGCATTGCTATATCTTGACTTTTTCAAGTGCCATCATCTTATTGATTTTTTTATACATTTATTTAATCTAGACTAGGGGTCTGCAACCTTTTCCATCAAAAGAGCCATTTCTGCCCCTTTGTTCACTAAATTAAATGTGTATGGAGCCACAATACCAGCTACAACTGGAATTCATAAATGGTGGCCCACAGGCCACTTTAAGTTTGTTGGAGAGGGCTTTTCTGGCCAGTAGGGGTGATTTTATAAAACTAAAAATAATTATTTTTAACACTTGTTGATATTTTTACATTTTAAGACAAAATAAAATATGATATTCTTGTAAAAAAGGAAAAAATACTATGGTTTTTGCCCGGTTTCTAAAAAAAAACAATAAAATTCAGTTTTATTTCAGTTTTGGTCAAAGTTAGAAAGAGCCGCTGCAGAGGGACCAAAGAGCTGCATATGGCTCCAGAACCGCAGGTTGCAGACCTCTGATCTAGACCATTAGATAAAACAATGCCACTTATTTGATGATATACTGTCTGCTCTGTGTGAAGGACTTTTAAGCCAGGGGCTAAGTTGCAGTCCTTGTATCTAATCTGAAAAACAACAACAAAACTATAAAAATAGTAAAACACAAAAGAGCAACAGTAAGTAACATGCTTACACACACAGTTTCACGCATAAAAGAAAAGTAATATGTATGTTATAAAGTGTTCAGATCTCCTTATTTTGATCATTAAAATACCATACAGGACAGAATGACAGTGCCGGTAGTTTAATTTACTTTCTATTTGGGCCTCACACGTGTGTTGGAGTAATAAATGTAGGTGGAATTGTAAAATACAAGAACAGTATTTATTCTATGATAAAAGCCTCCTGCCAACAAGAATCCAGGATGGCCAAGGGCGTTGTATAAAAAGGCATGTACACATGCTGTTTACTACAGCCTCCCACCATGTCTCTCTGACTTTGAACATTTAAGCACCTGGAGTCTTACATGAAATCGTCTGGCCGTGGAAGTGGCCAGCACTCATCAAAATATTAAAAACCTGCTTGTTCTTGGAAGCCAAACACTGCCAAAAGGCTCTAATGGAAAATAAGTGCACACTGAGTATTTCCAACCAGTGCCCATTTAACACTAACTAATAAAACAACAACAGTGCTGCATTTTCAACTCGGCTGCAAATTTAGTACATTTCAGAGGGGATGGCAGGCGAGAACTTGACAAGCTGGAGTGTCGTGTGATGGACTAAAATTCTTATATAGTATAAAGTTTCTTCCATTTTAAATGTACAGTAATCCTCCTGTTATAACGGTCAGCAATATGGAAAACAAGACTGGACAAAAACAAAGTAATCAGAAAGTTGCATACAGTTTATACAGTGATTTGTGGTTTACAACGTTTGCTAAACATTTGGCAGGCATTATCACACAATAATAAATTTAAAATGAAAATATTATTCAAAACCACAGACATAATAAGACATAGGCAGTGATACAATGTTGCCATGGAAATGTGTAAACAACATATCTGACACTGTCATTAAATATTTTTAATCTGTAACTATTCCAGGTGAATCTAAAAAAGCTAAGTCTGGTCCTCCTTCGGCCCTCTGTGAATAGCAAACAACCATCAGGCTGCTAACGATCAGGGGCGTAACTTTAGGTCTAACATTGGGGGGGTTGTGATTAACAATAAACACGAAAAAATTGTACACTATACGCTTCAGTGTTTAATACGCGTCATCTCTTCTTCTTCTTCTTCTTCGATGGTGTTTACTGGCAGTTTACAAACTCAGTGTATTACCGCCATCAACCGGACGGAGATGTAATTCAAGAGTCTACTTTCAACAAAAAATAAATAAATTAATTAATTAATAAAAATAAAATTAAATCCTTTCAGCTAATTTTGTAACTTTCAAATATTTAACAAGTGCTTTAGTTATAACCTGTGACTGATTTTTCTTCAATAAAGTAACCATTGTCACCGAACTCCCCATTACCCTTTCCAGTGCCTTCCTCTCTTTATTATATTTCTTACAATAAATCAACACATGTTCCACTCCTTCCAGTACCCCACAATTAGAGCAGTCACCTGATGGATGTTTTCCTATTATCTTTAGACCACTATTTAATGTAGTGTGCCCAATCCTCAACCTGTTAATCCATACTTCCTCTCTCCTAGTCATTAAACTACTATCGTCACTTAGGAGTACCTCCTTCTGTATGTTATGTAAATGTCTTCCTCTTTCCTCTAAATCCCACCTCTCCTGCCACATATCATTTATTTTATCTTTAACAATTATTTTTATTTCTGCTTTACTTAATGGGACATCATATTCAATTTCTCTTGCTGTATACGCGTCATCTCCACGCGACGCGTCAGCTTTGTCCTGATCAAGATGGCGGCGACAGGACCCAGCTAGTACGAAGAACTTCACAAAGAAACACGGTAAAAACAATTATTTCTTTGCGAGAAAAAATATATTACTAAGCTGACTTTATAGAAGACGTGTTCTTGAGTTTAACGAAATGTTCAAATCGGCTGGATTTAAAAAAAAAAGTTCGCTGATTTTTATGCAGGCGCCAGGCGGGTCAAACCGGACGCTTTCTTTCTTTAAATTTAGCTAAATAAACGCTTAAAAATATACAGTATTTCTTCGCTGACTTATGGGTGATAGTAGACATACTCCTGAGTTTGACGAAATGTTCAAATCAGCTGGATTAAAAAAAAAAGTTCGCTGATTTTTATGCAGGCGCCAGGCGGGTCAAACCGGAGCTTTGTTTCTTTAAATTTAGTTAAATAAACGCTTAAAAAATATATTTCTTACCTCACTACAGCAGACGGGCTCCTGAGCTGAACCAAATGTGAAATCAGCTGGATTTAAAAATCCGCGGTGTGGTTTATGAGTGGTATCTTGCAAACAAAAACAGCGAACCTCACAGC
>JBBPBX010080597.1:0-11962 GCA_038048925.1 Garcialebias charrua | reverse complement strand
GTGTGTCTGCTTTGGTGGACAACGCGATGGTGCTTGGAGTGAGAGACACATCACTGGGAAGGTACACCCTGTTCTACTTCTTTCTGTGTTCATCTGATTTACTGGTTGTCCTAATTGTGTCACAAAGCATGGCTTTGTTTTCCTCCAGTTTTCTGCCAGCAGTCAACCACCTCACCAGTGAGCGTCTGGAAGCTGAAAAGTTAAACCGACAACTTGAGAGAGAACTAAGAGCTCTCAGAAAGCAGCTTGGTGCAACTCTGGTGCTGCGGGGAACTATACAAGAGTAAGAACATAGCTGTCTGCTTTTGATGTGTAATTTACAATGATAAAAACAGACATTTTGCTGGTTTACATGCATGAAGTGTTCTTTATTATCAGAGATATCGAGAAAATAACCGAGTCTCAAGTCGCGGAGCGTGCCAAAGCAGAGGAGAGGATGCTCAACATAGATTTTGTGACGACAAAAGCCAGAGAGCTCAGTAACAGTCGAGAGAGGTCAGAGGTACGTTGTGTTTGATCTGTTTTGTTACAGATGATGTTAAAGATGTGTTGAGTGACTACAGAAATCAGAGTTTCTGAATCCTAATCCAAAATAAAGAAGTGAAATGGAGCTGTACTTGGAGCTCAAATATACGTACCATATTCGTCGGTATATAATACGCAGTTTTTTTTTGCTCATTTGAATGTCCTGCGTATTATACACCGAAGCGTGTTATTTATGGATTTTTTCCCATATTTTTAGACCCATTTTTTGCTCTGATATCGCTGTTTTTTTATTTTGGCCAAAAAATGGTGCAGTACCACTTTTGTCCGCTAGGGAGACACTTCCAGACCGTTTCTAGCTCATGTGTCCGAAAAAAGCCTCCTCTGGTCGGACTGACTCTGTCGCTGCCCGCCCCCTGCTCTGGATGTAGCTGCATTTAGCTGTGAGGTTCACTGTTTTTGTTAGCAAGATAACTCATAAACCACACCGCAGATTTTTTAATCCAGCTGATTTCACATTTGGTTAAGCTCAGGAGCCAGTGTGCTATAACGTCAGCTAAGAAATATATATTTTCTCAGCAAAGAAATAATAGTTTTTACCATTTTAATTTTGTAAATTCCTTCCGTGCTGACGCTTCTGTGGCCGCCATTTTAAGCAGGGCAAACGAGGCGCTGACGCGTCGCGTAGCGATGACGCATAATAGATGCGTATTAAACACCGAAGAGTATTATGTAAGTTTTTTTTCTGGTTTATTGGCCATAATTGGTCAAACTAAGCGTATTATACACGGGAGCGTATTAAAGACCGACGAATACGGTAGCTAAAAAAAAATCCCGATATTTTTCTAAGAAAAATCTATTACTGTTTTTTTAGATTAATTCTGTTTCCGTGTTGGAGTCTTTGAAGAAATTTCTTCTTTTTTGGTAGCGATAAAGCCACAACTTAACTCCCTGTTACATAAAAATCACAGCCAGAGAAAGATAAAAAGAAGATTAGTGGTTAGTGTTTGAAATGGGTCGGTACACTCTCATAGTC
Organism: Garcialebias charrua; assembly: GCA_038048925.1. Lineage (NCBI taxonomy): Eukaryota > Metazoa > Chordata > Actinopteri > Cyprinodontiformes > Rivulidae > Garcialebias > Garcialebias charrua. Next base: position 10,443 of record JBBPBX010080597.1, on the reverse strand, counting down.
AGTGTCTCATTTTCCTCATCAAGAGTTTTATTTAACATGTCTGGGTGTCTGGATCGCAGCTGGCTGTTTGTTGCTTCATCACTTGTGCTTTTAGACAGTAATGACTCAATATTGGTGCAACTTGAGCTTTTTGAAATATTTAGCCTTTTCTGTCATTTCTTTTCCTCATAGAAAATGAATAGAGCTCATTTTACATCCTTCAGATCTTTAGATGTGTTTACAACCTTTTACTGCTCCTTTCACATGTTGTTCTGCTTCGGCTTCTTTCAGCTTCCTTGTGAAAATTTAAATTTTTTCAGCTACTTTTAGCTGTTGTTTCAGCTGTTTTGTGTTCCTTTTTAGATTATTTCTGCTAACTACATTTTTGTGCTTCTTCTAACTTCTTTCTGCTAATTTCAGCTTATGCTCCTTTCAGTATATTTCTGCAAGTTTCAGCTTTTTCTGCTATTTCAGCTACTATTTAGCTATTTGATGTTATGCTAATTTCAGCTGAATCCACATTTTTGGCACTCATTTAAACTTTTGTCAGCCTAACTCAGCAAAAATGTGCTCCCTCCACTTCCTTCTGGTAATTTAAGCTTCTTTCTGCTTTTTTTTTTTAGCTATTTGACCTTTTGTTTGTGTGCAAATTTCTGTCTTTTTTCAGATAATTTCCACTTTTTAGTTCTCATTTCTGCTTCTTTAAGCCTAATTGAGCACAACTGTGTTCCCTCCACTTGCTTCTATGAATCTAAGCTTCTTCCTACATTTTCAGCTACTTTTCAGCAATTTTTTGTGCTAATTTCAGCTTTTTTTGGCCAATTTCCTAAGTTTTGTGCTTATTTCTGCGTATTTAAACCAAATTCAGCAAATGTGTTCTTTCTGCTTTCTTCTGCTAATTTAGGCTCGTTCTTCCATTTCAGCTACTTTTCAGCTGTTTTTCAGCAAGTTCTTCAGCAATAAGCATTCACACCATTGTCACAAGAAATGCAATTTATCTACCGTAGTTAATTACCAGTACGTATGTTAAGAAAAAAAAAGGGAAAATCTTTTGAAGTGTTGGTGATCACTTTTTTCCGAACTTGACGCCTTTTCAAGCGTGTTTGTCTATACAGTATGCAAATCAGACGGATAAATTATCTCACCATTTTGTTTTGCCAATAAACCCAATTACCAGTATGTTTGAACCAGAATGTCTAAATGTCACTTGCTTGGTTGTTTTCATTCTGTTTCGTCAATTTTACAGGCTCAACTCTTAGCAAGGAAGATGGACAAGTCTATTACCCATCAGGCTGTTGTGCAGCTCTCTCAGGTTTTACAGCTTTTTACATAGCAGTCATCACCATGATGTAAAAACCTCACATCGTCTGCTCTCAGGGTTTGACTTCTTTTTTTTCTGCAGGAAGTTGATGCTCTGAAAAATGAATTAATCCCCCTGAAAAAGAAGCTGGAACCTTACATGGATCTAAGTCCTGTAAGATGGTTTTGTGTTTCGTTCTGTCTTCATGACCTCAAAAATATAAAAAGTCTCCACATTCCTTGTCTTTTCTTATTTGTTGTTGAACTGAATTTTGTTGAGCTGTAAAATGCTTTCCTCTCTGACCCATCACAGAGCCCGTCTCTAGCACAAGTGAAAATAGAAGAAGCAAAAAGAGAACTTGTGAGTTTCCTGATATTTAACTGAATAATTGACTAGATGTTTGTTTGTTTGTTTGTTTTTTATTCTAATTTATCCCCCCCCCCCCTTCTCAATTTCAGGCTGCACTTGAATCCAAACTTGAGAAAAATGTGGATTTTAAATGAAGATTTGTTATTTCACAGTTCTTGTCTTTGAAAATAAATAAAGTTTTTGTCTTTTAACCTTCAGGTAGTTGATTGGGAACTTTTTTAGTGGACTTGGTTTTTAAAAGTCTAATAAATTAGATTTAGATATGCAGTTAAGAAAAGCACTTTAATGCTACCAAACAGATCTTTGCTTTGTGATAAATTAGCACTCCTTAAAAAACTTTGATGCCAGTTTAAAACAAAGATCATCTTGAGCTGAGAAGGGACTGAGATGTAACCATTTTGGTCAAACTGAATATATTTCACCACCAGACTAAACTTCACCTCATTATCTAAAACTGACTGTTTAGCCATTTTAGTGTTGTGCCAAATTTTCTCTCAAAAACCATCAAACTGACTGAGTTATAGCCATTTGTGTTAGCTACGGTCTGTTGGCCCTCTTGAACTGGACTGATTGAACAGATGTACCACCAATGATTACTTTCTGATGGTTTTAATCAAAGTTTTAAAGACGGACTTAATGTTCAGTCAGTGCTCAGAGTTTGTATTGTGGTTTACTTTCAGCTGTTGCACTAAGTTTTAGCTCCGTACCTGTAGAAGTTTTGGTTTATATGGGTGTGTTTGCTAAATTCAGTTGGGTGTGGTGGCCATCTTGATTTGGGTTGACTCCAAAAGTTAATTGGGTGTAGATGTACATCCACCGGTTAATTCTTGCAAGTTTCATAAAAATCCGTCCACTGGGTTGAGATATTTTGCTGATGCTAAAAACTCAGGCAGAACAACTTCTTAATTGAGTTATTATTTATAGGATAATTTCACACTGGATATTTTTTAACCACAGACAAATGAGTCTTTATCAGAAACATTATATTCTGCTCTTTCATATCAGTACATTTTACTCTCCTCCTCCTTCCTGTTTCCTACACGGTTTTCTGTTTACAGGGATTATTTGGTGTAAAAAAAAAATTGAAGCATTGATCAATCAGAACATCCCACATCTTTTATTAAACTTTAGCACATATATATTTTTTAAATTGTGTTTACATTTGCTTTAATGCTATGACTAGGCCTATTGCGACAAACAGTAAATCAATTACTGTAATCACACGATAAATGTAAATAATCAACCTGATTTTCATTTATCGGCTTTATCATTCCTTCGTGTCTCTTTTTCTACTGAAGACACTGGATGACAAAAGGCTCAACTCCGGTGCTCTTCACTGACTCCTCCCTTTCTCTTATTTAAAGAAAAAATCAGTTTCAACCGTCCAAAATCTCATTTTTGGATCGTTAAAAGCAGCTATGAGCTAAGCTAACAGGCTGACCTTGGGGAAAAAAAACTCTGTCTTGTCCAAGCTCCAAAATTCACGGTTGAAACCCATGCCTTCGTCTAAAATGTTGGTTTTCTCTGCAAAAAGAAGCTGAGATACTGATTTTTGTATTAAAAGCTTTGTGTGACAAATGCTACACTAAAGAGCTCAAACCACACAGCGTCTGCCATTTTGAGAATTAAAAAACATGGAGAGACAGCCCATGTCACTTCAAGGGGCCTCCCTCCCATTTTTCTTACACACTGCTGCTCCTTCACTATCCATCCTTCGGTTCGGTCTCATACTGCCATCTGGTGGTCAAAAAAAGGTACTACAAACTAAACAAATTACCAACATTTCTTCTTAAATTTGACAATACATAATTATTGTCAAATTTCAAGCTATATTGTAGTTTATCACAATAATTTCTGAGAGAATTAATCGATATTTCACCTCATTAATATTTAGCTATGACGCCTAGCTATGACGTCCCAGTCGGGCCTGCAGGTCTACACTGTGTCCCAAAAAAAACTTTGAGGGATAAGAAACAATGGCCCTCATTCACGAAAATGTTCTGACAAAACAACCACCAGCACTGGCTCTCCCCAAGGGTGCGTTTTATCCTCACTGTTATTTATTCTGTACACAAACTCCTGCAGAAGTACTTTCCCAAATAGACATTTAATTAAATATGCTGATGACACTGCCCTGGTAAGCCTTTTAAACGACAAGGAAGAAGAGCACGGACCAGTTCTGGACTTCTTCATTAATTGGTGCAAACAATCAAAACTGGTTCTGAACACAAACAAAACAAAAGAAATGACTATTGACTTCAGGAAGCTTCAGTCATTCTCTCCAACAACCATCAATGGAGAGAAGATTGAAACTGTCTCGTGCTACAAGTACCTGGGCGTGGTTCTGGACTGTCACTTAAAGTGGGACTCATGGGCTGACCTTATTTGCACTAAGGCTCAGCAGAGGATGTATTTTTTAAAGAAACTGGGTACTTTTAGAGTCAATAACTCAATGCTTTTAATGTTTTATTCTGCTTTTATTGAAGGTATTTTAACGTTTTGTAACATCTGTTGGTTTGGCAATGCTACAGAGGCTCAGAAGAAATCCTTGAGAAGTATAGTAACTACAGCCAGCAAACTGTTAGGGACCACTCTGCCAAGTATGGAAAAGATATACATGGACAGAGTTATGAGGAAGGCAAACAAGATTATAGCAGACGACACACATCCCCTAAGATCTTCATTTGAGTTGCTTCCTTCAGGGCGAAGGTATGGCCTTCCTTTATTCTCAAGAAACAGAACAAAATTTTCTTTCATACCACAAGCAATTAAATCATTAAATAATACTAAGGTATCATGAATTACTGAGCTGAAACATCTTTGCTGTAATGATGGATGATGATGTCATGTATGTATGTATAAGTATGTCCTTTGTCAATGCCTGCTGACAAATGTTGCAAATTAATTTCCTTAAGGGGACAAATAAATCTATATCTATCTATCTATCTTTTTTCATTCATTCATTCAACCTTTATTTTTACAGGCTAGCCTCGTTGAGTCACGGGGACTCATTTACAAGAGGGACCTGTCTCACTCACACCAAACAACCATCCACTCTCACACTCACACCTAGGGTCAATTTAGAGTCACCAATCAGCCTAACAAGCATGTTTTTTGGTCTGTGGGAGGAAACCGGAGTACCCGGAGGAAACCCACGCATGCACGGGGAGAACATGCAAACTCCACCCAGAAAGGCCCCGGACCGGGATTTCAACCGACAACCTTCTCGCTGAGAGGCAGCAGCTCTACCAGTTGTGCCACCGTGCTGCCCAAATCTATCTATCTATCTTTTATCCTAAATGTCTCCTACTTTTGTTCGTACGAAGCGTTCGTACGAACATGCCACGTCAGATTCAACAAACTCTTCTATCCTCAAGAAAAGTGTGTAAATGGCTGCGTAAATTTAATGAATCCCACCTGTTCTATCAACCTGTGCGTGCTCGCGGAGAGGTCATTTACATAATTCCCACCCCTCAAAACACCATATAAGGCCACGTTTCCTGCCTTTTGACAGCAGGAAGTGTCCATTCATTCAAACTCAAGAAGTAAAAGGAGGAACTTCACGCGTTCGGAGATCTGCTCTCAGTCGCGCTGTGGCGCACCGCCACCCCGCCACCCCCCCGCAGGTGTCGGATGGTCAAATATTTTTAATGTTAGTGTAAACAACTGTGTTACATTATAGTTTCACTTATTCAGAAGAGCTGTGGCGCACCGCTACCCCCCCACCCCCCGCAAGTGTCGGATGGTCAAATATTTTTAATGTTAGTGTAAACAACTGTGTTATAGTTTCACTTATTCAGAGGAGCTGTGGCGCACCGCTACCCCCCACCCACCCCCAAGTAACAGAGCACGTTAACTAACGTTCTGGTATGGTTCTTACATGGTTCTGTTAGATCACAACGTTCTTAGAACGTTCTTTGAAGGTTTTGACTAACGTTTGAACAAACCTAGATATAACGTTCTAACCGAACGTTCTTAGAACGTTCAACAAACGTTCCCTTTGCCATCTGCCAGTTTCTACACAAAGTATTTTCACACTGGTTTATTTTTCTGTTTTAAACGTTTTGTCAGTTTTTTGAAACAGCTCGAGCTGTTTTTTTATATTGTGTATATATATATATATATATAGTATATTGTTATTATTATTATTGAGCATGCATCAGGGTATTATTATTATCATCATTATTATTATCATTATTCAATTTTATTCTGCGTTACTCCAGGCGTACGTGAAACGTGAAGTTGTTTGCTTTCTGCCCTTTTTCTATTTGTGGTCTTCATGCGTTATGATTGGATTGGGGGTAGAACGTGATCATGTACGTCCCAACCAATCAACGCCACTCTTGCTTATCAGGTTGCATGTGAACTTTGTCCTAACCAATCAACGCCACTCTTGTTTATCGAGGGAAGTAGCATGTGATCATATCCAACCAATCAACGCTTCGCGCGCTTCGTTCAAATGTAGCTATATCCTGTTCATCTGCTGCTGGGACAAGAAGCTGTTGTCTCGGACTCAGCGCTCGTAAAACTTGCTTTTTATTAGACGTCGACTGGTCTGACTCTGGACGAGGACTGGACATTCAGTTGGAAGTTGAAGGTATCGGTTCTGTTTTCTTTATTTGCTAGCTGTTTTAGCTCTGTTACTTGAATGAACAAAACCTGCTGTTGCTAAAAGCTAAGCTAACAACGAGCTAAAACGGGTGTTTATGCTGCTGAGGCAGATAATTTGAGGAAAGTAAAACACTGCAGGTTAGGTTATTCTAGCGTTTAAATAAGCCATATAATGTATGCTACGAGTTTTTTTTTTTTGGCTTAGTTCCTGGATGGTTTTTCAAAGAGACAAGGCCCCTGTGCGTCGCATGTCTGTTAACACACATGCGCTCTAGCCAGCAGAACAATAACCGCAGCCAGGCTGAAATACTAATTTACTTTAAATACGTATTTCAGCAACATGCTGTTTTTGTAGCTGCTTAAACAAGAGGCTGAAGGAAGACCTCTCATTCACACAGTCTTGAGAGGTCTTGAGAGTCAATTACTTTCTGACATTTTCATTAAAGATTTACTGGTACATGAGATATTTTACTGGTACATGAGATATTTTACTAACAGACACACAGGCAGGCTAATATGAGTGCCAGACTTTGGTGGGGGTGGTGCTACATAGTTCATAGTAACACAGCAGAGGTGTTTGTCCCTTGTTGATTGAATCTTTAGGATTGAATCCTCTTTATTTGTCACCAAGTTGATGGAAGCATCAATGTCATCAGCATGAAAAATCTGTCAAGCACAAAGAAAGGTAGGCCTATCAGATTGTGATCACATAACTGGTTTGAAAGTGGCTGATAGGTAGTTATTTTAGATTTCTTGTAAACCTGTCTTAAAATGTAAGGGGTTCTGGACTTTGCAGGGGTCTGAAACCTGCGGCTCTGGAGCCACATGCAGCTCTTTGGTCCCTCAGCAGTGGCTCTTCCAAGCTTTGATCAAAAATAACTTTAAACTGAATTTTATTTGTTCTTATAACAACAAAAAGGGCTAGTTTTAGCAGTTTTTCCTGTCTTTTCCTTTGCAAATGTGTGAATACTAGAACTAATAGAAGGAGTAAAACATAAGTTAACTTTATTTATTCAAAGTAGGATATTTAATTTTTCCACAATTAAAATAATTTACCTAGACCTGCATAGTTCATTATTTTATTTTTTAATTGGGAAAGATCACATTATTTTTCCTTCTTTATGATAATCTGGTCTTTTTTAGTCTTAAAATGTAAAAATATCAACAAATCATTAGACATTTTCAGCTTTACAATGGCCAGAAAACTACCGGTCAGAAAATTGTCCTCTCACAAACTTAAAGTGGTCTGTGGTGATGTTGAATCATTATTTGGTTAACAAGATCCATGTGTTTTGCAGGTGCCTGTTGTGCCGGATGTAGAAGTCCCAAGGCGAAAGGTGAAGTCTCTACGGACTACCAGCTCAGCCTTGCTGGTTGGAGATCTACGGGAGAGAGTTATTGGCCAAATCGGTGTTTTCTGTTTTTATTGCAGGTCATGACCCTGCTTTAACTTCACATGTTCATGTTTGTGTCTCTTTCAACAGACAAAACCTGTTGGCACCTGACGTCATGGGCAGACCTGTGTTCTCTGCTCTCTCCTCACCATCCTACTACCTCCTGCAGCTCCTCTCCATCATCACGTGTGCGTCAACACCTTGTGCCTAACAGTGAGTTGAACTTGTTTTCTGTCTGTGTTTTCTGTTTTTATTGCAGGTCATGACCCTGCTTTAACTTCACATGTTCATGTTTGTGTCTCTTTCAACAGACAAAACCTGTTGGCACCTGACGTCATGGGCAGACCTGTGTCCTCTGCTCTCTCCTCACCATCCTCCTGCAGCTCCTCTCCATCATCACTTGTACGTCACCACCTTGTGCCTAACAGTGAGTTGAACTTGTTTTCTGTCTGTGTTTTCTGTTTTTATTGCAGGTCATGACCCTGCTTTAACTTCACATGTTCATGTTTGTGTCTCTTTCAACAGACAAAACCTGTTGGCACCTGACGTCATGGGCAGACCTGTGTCCTCTGCTCTCTCCTCACCATCCTCCTGCAGCTCCTCTCCATCATCACTTGTGCGTCACCACCTTGTGCCTAACCCTGTCATGTATCCACATCAATGACTGCTGCCAAAACAGGAAAACACACCTGACCTGATGGACAGACCTGCTCTCATCAAGACCACACACCTGACCTGAACTCACATCTGGACTCCCATGTACCCATCATTCAGTGTTTCCCCTACCATTATACAAGCGGGGTGCGCCACCCCGTCAACAGAACTGAGCACCCCGCCTACCAGACCAAACTTGACCCCCCCACCCACCCACCCAGCACTGGCATAGCACTAAGCTAGCAGCACAAAATACAGGCTCTCTAGCTAAAAAGCTAAAGGGAGCGCTCACGTTGCCTCTCCCCTCGTGCTGAATGCCCCCTGCCCCTACAAGCTGCACTCAGACGTGTCCGTCCCCCGTCAACAAAAATCATGGATGAGATGAGCACTCCGCCATGGCAAGTTAACTAGGGGAAACACTGCATCATTCATGGTTGAATCATTGCTCAATGGCTAAGCTGTTCCATCTGATCCATGAGAACCACCTAATAAGCCTGTCTACCTCAACTTCAATCAAAGTAAGGGACTTTTCTATGCTTTTTTTGTGCTGCTTCTAGCTTTTTAAAGTTCCTGGACTGTACACTAAGGCACTGGTTTTTCATACATGATGGTTGCAACATGTTTCTGATGGATGTCAATTGCTCCTGATGATGTGATTTGATAATGATAGTTGAAAACTGTTTATGATGGATACCAATTGCTCCTGATGGTTGAGAAATGTTTATGATGGATCTGCTTTGCTAATGATGGTTGAGAACTGTTTCTGAAACAACACTGAAGTTGTTTATGTGTGAACACATGTTGGATCACCAGATTTCTCGCTCCATGTTTTAAAAGGAGGATTAGCTGAAAGTATTTTGTTAGATCACCAGATTTCACGCTCCATGTTTTAAAAAGGAGGATCTGAATGTATTTCTGTAGGATCACCAGATTACTCGCCCCTGAAAGAGGGTTAGTTTTACTAGAACTTCATACTGAATATGTGACCCATCACATCATCAAACGGGGGTTAAAGTCAAATTTGGTCAAAATGACCTACAAGCAAACATATATATTACTGACTTTTAGAAATACATTTTCTTACTTAGATCATCCTGACAAATTCATCGTGTTGTCTTAATAATCAGGAAAATGGTTTGATATTTGGTGTGAAGATTTTATTTCAGATATTTAATTTAAACCATTTGATAAGTTATTCATTCATCTTATTTACTATCTAAATTTACGCAAACCACTTTGAAAAATAAACCCATTTGATGTGATGGGTCACAAATTTATTATTCAGCTTCTTTTGTTGGATTTGATTTATGAATTGTGGACATTTTTAAATAAAACTTGAAAGATTTCATTTGTGCAATGGAGATTTATTTAGCCAACTTAAATTTCTCATTACAATGAGAGTATTGTACAGGTACTTGTATTTGAAAGCTAGAAATCATGGCAAAACACATTTCATTTGATTTATGTTCAAGCTGGACTTTTAAGTTTAAAGAAAGGGACCATGTAGTTTGGAATAGTTCACATTTTTAGTTTGGAAAAAATAAACATTTGAGTTTTCTTTCTTATAACTGTTATAAGAAAGAAAACTCAAATGTTTATTTTTTCCAAACTAAAAATGTGAACTATTCCAAACTACATTGAACAATTCATTGAACATGAACAATCAAAATAGATTCAAAGTTATTTATTCATCTACTGAACAATGTTTTTAACCTCCCAGAGAGAACAATTGCAAACAAACAAAAGTACACTTGTGTGAAAGTCCACTGTTGCTTACTAGTGGAAAATGGTTAAAGTCACAGAAGTATACCCTGGATCAGATGATAGGGTGAGGAAGGTCCGACTGTTAATTAGTGAGAGTACATTAGTCAAACGTGGTAAACGTACAACAAAGACAGTTTCACTTGACTGACTTGTACATAAGGTTGTTGTTTGGCTTGAAGCACAGTGATATTTTTTGTTTGTTTCATTTTTAGAGTAAAGTGTCAGTTCGATTTAGAGAAATCCCACATACAGGATGTGTGATTTGGTGGGAGTGTAACTGCCACAGTTTGTTTTGTTTCACATTCATATGGCTTACTGTTTGTTTTATTATATGTAGTTTTACTTGTCACCTGTAGTTGGCGCTGTGTTCAG
>JBBPBX010080596.1:0-16133 GCA_038048925.1 Garcialebias charrua | reverse complement strand
AGGAGCGCACGTTAGCCAGAACCATGGATGGAATAGCCGGCCTGTGTGGGCTAGCTGCTAGCCTAGCTCTGATACCTCCGCGTTTACCCCGCTTCTGTTTCCTGTCACGCCGCTTGTGGCGTTTCCATGGCGGGCGCGGTGAAGCGTCACGCCGCTTGTGGTACTTCCACGGCGGGCGCGATGAAGGGAAGGTCCGGGCTGGCTTCCAGAGCAGCTCGCAGTCACGAAGCTCATGTAACTCCTCCTCGAGCTCATGTAGCTTCTCCTGGAGTTCGCTGTTTATTCCCAAATGAGCGGTTTTTCCGACATCAAGCAGGAATTCACGGCTATACTTGCGTTCTTGAACACGTAGTGACGTAATGGCAGTCGACCCCTGATCGGAAGGTTGGAGGTTCGAATCCCGCATCCGCCCACCATGTGTCGTTGTGTCCCTGGGCAAGACACTTAACCCCGAGTTGCTCCCGGTAGGTCTGGATGGCGCCTTGCAAGGCAGGCTACCACTACCGGTGTATGAATGTCTGAATGAATGGGTGGATGGCTGGTATTGTAAAGCGCTTTGGGGCTCCTCACAGGGGGCTAGAAAGCGCTATATAAATAAGCTCCATTTACCATTTGAATGAAAATTTAATATATTTATCAATTTGTTTGCAAAAACGAACATAGCTGAATGATACAAGATATTTATATTGGGCAATTTTATGCATCGTTACAAAATCATGTCACAATACCTTTAATTGTAGATAAAACCAGCAACCAGCTGAATCCAAAAAGCAGGAACCAGTTATCATAAAACCAATTAAATATGTGTCCTTTAGATCCACAGATGACAGCAGAGATAGACACTTCAGCAAGTCTTCAAGTCGATGAGATATCCAGTTGCGTGTATGCCAACATGGCAAATCGGCTCACCTAAAGCCTGTCTTCACTTTGAAGAAATGTTATCAAATTGTGTAGAGGGACCAACTGGCCAAATAAAGTCCATGGTTTTTTGTTCGGAAGATATGCAAGAGAGGCTCAGAAGCAGTTTCACAGACAGAGCAGCAAAGCAAAGCGGAGTGGGAGGGGGAGCATCTGTCCACTGCAGAAGCAAGTTTGGAATATATTGCTTGTGTTGACGGGCAGATCCAGACTCAAAGTGATATAACAATGGGGTTATCAAGAGATATGAATGGGATGGTATCAATATATTTCAACTCATCTGTGTGGTTTTATGTGTTTTTTTTTGTTTTATGCTGTGAAATTTCGTTTTTCCAATTTTTTCATAGATTCTGAACTCCTGCCTGAAAGCTACAGCAACCCCTCGAGTTACGTCAGGGATAGGGACCTACGTGTGTGACTTAGGTCGATTTTGTCGTACCTCGCGGACCAAAAACACATGCCTATCGTAGGTCCGCGTTTCTGACATAGGTCGCGGTTATACCGCTAACGGAGCGCCGCACACATATTTAATGGCATGAGACTGAACAAGCAGACATACTAAGGCCATAAACACGCACAGAACTGCACAATAAATAAAAAATATAATGTCTTACTTTGAGCCGGTGGCCCCGACTGCCAGGCGGACATTTGCGGCGAGCTCCCGGCCGCAGATGGATCCTCCGCGGCATGTCGGCTCGGTGTCTTCGCCTGTGTTAGCTGCTTTGTTAGCTGCTGTCGTTAGCATGTCGGGCGGCGTTGTGGCCGCCGATCGCGGGGCGATCCGCGGCTGCTCCTCCGGACCTGAGACGTCCACAGAGTTGACCGAGTGTTTCCAGCTCATTTATCCGTATGAGGCAACCCTGATCGGGCACACGGAGCCAGCTGACAGTAGCCTCCGGAGCTCCATTGACCGCAGTACAGTTGTAAAATGGCAACCGGAAGTGGCGAGCGGAAACCGGAAGTTGCGTAAATACGATTAATTTCTTATCAAAACGTAAAATTAATAATTATACTTTATTTATAAAGCCATTTAAAACAACCACAGCTGCAACAAAGTGCTATACACATGAAATTAATAACTTTTAAACACACAAAAAAAAAAAATAATAATAATTTTTTTTTTTTTTTTTTAATCATATTTTTATTAAATATGATAAAATCGTAAGTCTGAGTTGCCGTAGGTCGCAGGTGTCGTACCTCGAGGGTTACCTGTATTGACAAAATGTCTAGCGACAAGGTCAGTAAATTTGAAGAATAGACATTTATTCAAAAGTCAAAAGTCAAAGTCAACTTTATTGTCAGAACTGCAATATGTACAGGACATACACAGGATTGAAATTGCGTTTCTCTCAGTCCCTCGGTGCAACAGTAACCATTTAAACACTAAAACACTGAAACATTTAATAAACATAAGCATAAAATAGTAAAAGTGTAACACTGTCCTGAGTTTTTGCATAGTAGTATAAAAGTATGAAAATTTACACCAACACTAAAACACTAAACATTTAATGAACATAAGCATAAAATGAAATAATAAAAGTGTAATACTGTCCTGAGTTTTTGCATAGTAGTATAAAAAAGTATAAAAAGTATATCTATAAAATAAACTGAAGGTTCTAGCATTGACATTTGCAAAGAGTGGCAAAGCAGCATATGAGTTAATGTACACAGTATATGTATGAGGTAGTAGTTGATGTTGGTATAGAGGCAAAAGTGGCATATGCAGTAAGGCACATTGGGCATCCTTAAATAAGGCTGGTCAGAGAATACTGTATATGTATCAGCAGTGGTGTAGATATAAAAGTAGTGTAAATGTAAACAGTAGTAATAAATGTAAACAGTAGTAATAAATGTAAACAGTATTAATAAATGTAAACATTGAATGTAAACAGTAGTATGTAAACAGTGAATGTAAACAGTAGTATGACTATAGGCAGTGATGTAATACAAACATTAGTGCAAATATGAGAAGTAGTGCAAACTGAATGAGCACATGACCGAGAGTTTAGTGAATAACCCGTTTGATGACACAGAGTCCAGTGTTAAAATCTTTGTGTTGTGTGGTAATGTGTGAGAAAGTTTTTTGTGTTAAGGCAGTTCAAATGGGAGGGGAGGCAGAGCAGGCAGAGTGTTTAGCATCCTGACTGCCTGATGAACAGAGCTGTCTCTCAGTCTGCTGGTTCGAGCCTGGAGACTTCTCAGTCTCCTCCCTGATGGCAGCAGTCTGAAGCAGCTGTGTAGTGGGTGTGTGGGATCACCTGCCATGCAGAGGGCTTTCCGAGTGAGGCGTTGCTGTGTAAGTCCTGCAGTGAGGGGAGGGAGGTGCCGACGATCTTCTCAGCTGCTCTCACGATGCGCTGGAGGCTCTTGCGGCAGGATGGCTGCCATGCGGACGTACAGGTGAACGTCGCGCTACACGGGACGTTTAATTTACTCAGTCAATCAAGCAAGTTGTCATCAAAATGATACAGAGTCACACTGAATCTGTGAACCGAACTTGCTCTGCTGCTCGTGTGAGTTTAAAAGTTCATCTTTGGCTTGACGGACAAACAAGCCGTGGGACCGGATTGTTTGGTCATTAGCCTTCCGGGCGGTGTCGCTGGCTAGCGACCTACCTTTGGGAGCCTGCTGGAGCTGGCTGCTCTTCGGCTGTTGGGCCGGGGTCCGTTGCTGCTGCGGGGAGGAGAGGCGTCGGTGTCGAGGACAAGCGTCGGTGGAGCTACGTTCCAGTTTTGGGACGAATTCGAGCCGTGGATCCGAGGGGAGTCTGAGCCGGCGAGTTTCTACTTCCTGGTTCAAAGGGTGGAGGACGCCGGTCTGCGGGGGGAGTCTGAGCCGGCGAGTTCAAAGGTGTGGAGGACGCCGGTCTGCGGGGGGAGTCTGAGCCGGCGAGTTTCTGTTTCCTGGTTCAAAGGTGTGGAGGACGCCGGTCTGCGGTGGAGATCGAGGGCTGGTGGAGTAGGCTAAAGGCTAACTGCTAAAGGCTGAAGACTTCATAAACCAACACCAACGGGCGAGTGTCACATTTTGTGAGTACAGAAATGGCAAAATCTAAAACAAAAAAACAGGATCTGTTGGAGACTAACACGGATGATTTGGAGGAGATAAAAAAATCTCTGAACTTTATGAGTGAAGAGCTCAGGAACGTATCAACCCAACAGAAACTTCTGCTGGATGAAGTGAAACAATTGAGATTACAAATAAATTTGAAGGATAAAAAAATTCTGGAACTTGAACATAGAGTCGAGGAACTTGAAATAAACGCAAGGCAAGACAATCTCGTAATATCCGGTCTTGTGATTAAAACTCGTTCAGACAAAAAGACCACTACCAGTGATGGAACTGCTGAAAATGCGTCTTCACAGGAACAGCGATCTTTGGAAGAGCAAGTTGTGACTTTTTTACAAAATAAGAAAATAGAAATTAATTCTGAAGACATATCTTTGTGTCATACCTTGCCTAACAAAGTTGAAAAATCCAAACTGGTTATCGTTGTAAAATTTATTAGTAGAAAAGCTAGAAATACAGTAATCATGCAAGCAAATAAACTCAAGGGAACAAATGTTTATATAAACGAACATTTGACAAAAAAAATGGAATTATTGCACACGAAGCAAGATTGTTAAGGAAAAAGGAAAAGATAGTGTCTACGTGGACAAGAAATGGAAAGATCTGGGTACGGGCACAGGAAGGATCGCAGGCAAAAATGATACAAGATGTGAAAGATTTGGAAAAATTTGGATAGTATAGAAGGTGTCTGTGTCCTGTTATGTCTAATCAAAGTTATGATGAAGTAAATCAACATGATGAAGAAGCACACGGTTAATGATGATGCATGATGATTCGATATCTAAAATATATAATGTTGATGAGGAATTCGAGAGAAGTCTTTTTCCAACTAAAAAAGAAAGTAAATACTATAATGAAGAGCAGTTTATTGATGTGAATATAACAGATGATGATCTTTCTTTAATTCACCTAAACTGTAGAAGTATAAATGCAAATTTATCATACATGTTAGATAATCTCAAAAACATTAATAAAACTTTCAAAATAATAGCATTGTCGGAGACATGGCTTAATGATGATAATATAAATAATATACATATTGAAGGATATGAATTACATCATATGAATAGGAAAAATAAAAAAGGCGGAGGAGTGGCTTTATTTATAAACAAGGAAATAAAATGTAAATTAATTAAAGATATGTCAATTGTTGTTGACAATATGATGGAAATGATCACAGTGGAAATTATAAACAAATGTGGAAAAAACATTATAATAAGCTGTGTCTACCGATCACCATCTTCAAAGATAGAGATATTTAATGATAAAATATTGGAGTTGTTAGTTAAGAGCAAAAATAAAAAAGTTTTCTTATGTGGTGACTTCAATATTGATTTAGATAACAAGGCAGATCCTAATAATATCAGTATATTTGTAAATTCAATGTATAGTTTAAATCTATATCCGTTAATATCAAATCCGACGAGAATTACTACCCAAAGTGCAACATTAATTGACAATATATTCACAAACATAACAGATGGGGAGGTGATAAGTGGTATATTGATGATGGATATCAGTGATCATTTACCGTTTTTTTCAATTTACAAAAGTGATGATAGTAAACCAACAACAATTAAAAGAAAACATAATATAATAAATACATCAAAAAAAGCATTAGACAAATTCAAAGAAGATCTAGACATACAAAAATGGGATGAAGTTTATGTTGATGACGTAAACAAATCTTACGATGAATTTATGAGGATCCTTGAAAATTTGTTTAAAAAAATTGTATGCAGAAAATCTACATTAAGGATAAAAAAGTAGATCATCCTTGGATGACTAATGGATTAAAGAATGCATGTAAAAAAAGAATAATCTATATTCACGTTTCATAAAGTCTAGAACACAGGATGCTGAAGAAAAATATAAAAAGTACAAAAATAAGTTAGTAGGGATTATAAGAAAACATAAGAGGGAATACTATAGTCAATTATTACATAAATGCAGTGGTGATATGAGGGCGACATGGAGAGTAATTAACAGTGTTCTAAATAAACATAAGGGTAACATGGGATTGTCACAACATTTTGTGGAAAATAATGTAGAAATTCATGATGACAAAGAAATTGTAAATGGTTTCAATAATTATTTTGTAAATGTGGGATCTAATCTTGCAACCTCAATTCCTAAAATAGATGAAAACGTGAGTTATTTAATCAGTGGTTGTGTAAACAGTATGTTTTTAAATGGAACCACTAAAGAAGAAATAATGAAGGTTGTTGGACAATTTACTGATAAAAGATCTAAAGACTGTGATGATTTGGATATGATGGTTGTGAAGGAGATAATAAGTCATATTATAGAGCCATTTACACACATCTGTAATTTATCACTTTCTAAAGGTATATTCCCTGAAAAAATGAAAATTGCAAAGGTGGTTCCAATTTTTAAAAATGGGGAGAAATGTTTATTTAATAATTATAGACCTGTTTCTTTGTTGCCAGTTTTCAAAAATCCTTGAAAAATTATTTGTGTCCAGACTGGACAAGTTTCTTGATGAAATCACATTAAGCTTCTGTTTAAAACTTGCTTCTTCCATCTTCGAAACATCTCTAGACTTCGCCCATCCCTAACTTTTTCCGATGCTGAGAAGCTCGTCCATGCTTTTGTCTCCTCCAGGCTCGACTACTGCAACTCCCTGTTTATTGGAATCCCTGGCAAAAACCTTCAGAAACTTCAATATATTCAAAACAGTGCTGCAAGGATCTTGTTGCGAGTTCGTAAATTTGAACATATTACGCCCATTCTTCATAACCTTCATTGGCTTCCTGTCGCCTACAGAATTCAGTACAAAACTGCTCTCATTACACATCAATGCTTACATGGAGCTTCACCAGATTATCTGAAGGATATTCTTATTCCACACTCATCCACCCGGTCGCTGCGGTCACAGAACAGTAATCTCCTTCACATTCCGAGAACCAAATTAAGGACCATGGGAGACCGGGCTTTCAGTGTGGCTGCCCCCCGCCTGTGGAACTCTCTTCCTGACTGTCTGAGAGCCCCACAGTCTGTGGTTGACTTTAAGAGCGGCTTGAAGACCTTTCTTTTCAACCGAGCATACTCTACCTCCTCATGATTCTACTTTTGATCTTAGTTGATACTGTTATTGATTTTACTTGTTTTATTACTTGTTTTATTGACATTTAATTTCTGTTGCACCGTGTAGCACTTTGAGATTTTCATTAATGAAAAGTGCGTTATAAATTGAATTCATTATTATTATTGTTATTATTATTAACAATATCTTGAGTAATAGTCAGTATGGTTTTAGATCAAATAATTCGACAAGTTTGGCTCTTATGGAACTGATAGAAGAGGTTACTTCAGCAATAGATGATAAGCAGTATTGTATGGGTCTGTTTGTTGATTTGAGAAAGGCTTTTGACACCATTGACCACACCATTTTACTTGAAAAATTGCAACAGTACGGTATTAGAGGTCTAGCCATACAGTGGATATCTAGTTATTTGAAGGGCAGAAAACAGTTTGTACAAATTGATGATGTGAGATCTCAACTATGCAGTATTTCGTGTGGAGTACCACAAGGTTCAGTGCTTGGCCCTAAGTTGTTTATTTTATATGTAAATGATTTAATTAAGGTGTCTGGGATTCTAAGGTGTGTTTTATTTGCAGATGACACTACTTTTTTATGCTCGGGTAGAGACTTGAATCAGACGTTTGAATTAATGAAGATGGAGTTTGACAAAATTCAAACTTGGTTTAAATTAAACAAGTTATCACTGAACGTGGAAAAAACTAATTATATGATATTTAGTAAAAAAAAGTCAACTATGGATTTTCTTTTCAAGATTGATGGTGTGGAGATACAAAGAGTGAATGAAGTAAAGTTTTTGGGTGTGATTATCGATGATAAATTGTCATGGAAAAAACATATACATTTTGTAAGAACTAAAATGTCTAAGTCCATGGCAGTATAAAACGAGGGACTTACTGACAGACAAGGCTTTGTGTTTACTGTATAATACAATTGTTGTGCCAAATTTAATTTATTGTATTGGTGTCTGGGGTACAGCTTGTAAAACTGCAACCAAATCTATCTTTATTTTACAAAAAAGAGCTGTACGAATTATCTCAAGAAAACATTATTGTCATCCTTCAAGTATTTTATTTCATCAACTGAAATTACTCAAGTTTTATGATTTGGTAGACTACTTTATTCTATTACTAATGTACAGGGCTCAGAATCACAATTTACCATCGAACGTACAAGAGTATTTTGTAAAAAGGAGCAGTTGCTATAATTTAAAAGGAACTGATATTTTTGTTAAGCCAAAGTTTAGAACAAGTTTGCGGGGTAGGTCTACTTTAATGAGGGGAATTGATCTATGGAATGGTTTGAATAATGATATTAAAAATGAGGAATCATTATTTGTATTTAAGAAAAGGATAAAGAATATAATGCTGACGAGATACATTTAAGTTAGTTAATATTAGCGAAAACTATAAAGAAAAATTGTGATATGTTTTGGGTTTTGTTGTATTATTTGTGATTATTGCTTGAATTGATTGTTTGAATTGATTTTGTTAAGAAGGGGCAGAATTGATAAGATTTAATTCTTCTTCTGCCGCCTTTCATTTTATAGGTATTTTATATTTTTTTCTCTTGAAATTTGTATTGTTTTAATGGAAATGAAATGAATAAATAAACAAACAAACAAACATGCACCAAACCACACAGTGATGCAGCTTGTCAGGACACTTTCTATGGCACCCCTGTAGAAGGTGCACATGATGGGGGTTGAAGCTCCAGCCCTTTTCAGCTTGTGGAGAAAGTAGAGACGCTGGTGAGCCTTCTTGGCCAGTGATGCAGTGTTCCTGCTCCAGGACAGGTCCTCTGAGACGTGCACTCCCAGGAATGATATTTCCAAGTTTGGAGTGATAGCATATAAATACTGAACGCGTAAAATTCATGCTCATGTGACAATAACGAGCATTGTAATTGTAATGTCTTAATCAATCCAGTGCAAAATCCTTTAGTACGTTTTTAAATCTTAAAATCTCCAGAGTCTTATCTGGAATTATAGGAGAACACAGCTCTCCAGTTTTAGCTTCTCTCCATTGACTCAAGTCCAGAATAGAATTCAAAATATTAATTCTAACTTACAAAGCTCTCAACAACCTAGCTCCATCTTATAATACTGATAATACTGTAATTATTTTTTCTATCCTTAACATGTATTTTTGTCTTTCAGGTACACTTGGATCTGGACCTACCAATTCTGTGTTCGTTTGCCTCTCCTTCCTGTCCTCTTAAACCCAGCCGGTCAAAGCAGATGACCACTTGTCCTGAACCTGGTTCTGCTGGAGGTTTCTTCTTTTAAAAGGGAGTTTTTCCTTTCCACTGTTGCCACTGTTCTTGCTCAGGATGGGAAACTGTGACGAAGTGAGGATTCAACGTGTCTGCTGCTTCCTTATAGAGAACTTTACTAATTGGCTTTTCTATATGTGAATGTTCCTGTAAAGTACTCTGAGACAACTTTATTGTGATTTGACGCTATATAAGTAAACTGAATTTAATTCAATGGAATTGAGCGGGGCAGCACGGTGGCGCAACTAGTAGAGCTGCTGCCTCTCAGCGAGCAGGTCCCTGGTTCAAATCCCGGTCCAGGGGTGGAGTTTGCATGTTCTCTCCATGAATGCGTGGGTTTTCTCCGGGTACTCCGGTTTCCTCCCACAGTCCAAAAACATGCATGATAGGCTGATTGGGGGAGTGGTGGCGCAGTGGTTAGACGGTGGGCCTGTGATCGGAAGATCGCCGGTTCAAGGCCCAGTACCGACAACATCAAAAAATGTGGGTGAAAGAAGAAAAAAGGTGAAACAGCCACACCTGCCTCCACCCTCACTCGCCCCACTCTGGGCCCCTGAGCAAGGCCCTCAACCCCCACCATCTGCTCCCTAAAAACAGGTCTCTTGAAAATGAGTTCTCGTGGCTCAATGAGACTACCTGTATAAATAAAGGATAAATAAATAAAAAATTGGTAACTCTAAATTGTCCCTAGGTGTGAGTGAGAGAGTTAATGGTTGTTTGTCTCCATGTGGCCCTGTGATGGACTTGCGACCCATCCACGGTGTACCCCGCCCCTCGCACAGTGATTGATGGACATGGGCACCGGCGACCCCCGTGAGGCCGTGACCTAAAAAAATGGAAGAAGCGGGTAAAGATAATGGATGGATGGATGAATTGAGCGGTCTGGGGGTGGGTCCGCTTCGGAGTCCACTGCTATCTGGGTATTGACCTTATCAAATGTTTAAAACTCTCTAAAGAAATTAAGATGGACAGCTTCAGTTCTATGGAAGCCATTGTGTCTCATATTTAAAATTAAAAGGGATTAGCAGAAATGCTTTTTCATTTCAAAGTCAATGTGTTCCAGGTTACAGTGCCTTTTGGCCAAGTTCTATCCGCACTGATGGAATGATGCAGGTAATGACGTCCTGAGAGCGCATGTTGTAACTGCATGGGAGCCAGATAAAAGGTAGCAGACCAAGTTCTTTTTAAATGAAAATGAACCAGTGTTACTGTGAGAGCCTATGTTCAGAGTGCAGTGATGCAGTTATTAACCTTTTTATTTAGTCAGGTTAATCTCATTGAGCCTCAAGGACTCATTTACAAGAGAGACCTGTCTACAAACTAAAGAATGATGACAACAGCAACAGTAGAATTTCCTTAAACAGTCAACAATAGACAAACACAAGAGAGAAATACAGATTTTTTAAATTTAACAAATTAAAACAAAGATATCAAAGTAGCAAAACAGACAGATTATAAGGCAGATGTAGAAAATCAAAAACAGGAACATGTCTGCATTGGTTTTTGCCAGGATTCAAACTGATTCTTAAAGCCATTTAGAGAAGTCAAGGTCGAGAGCTTCAGATCTTTTTTATAAGATATTCCAGGAAGCAGGAGCGGAGTATGAGGCCTTGTACACACGTAGCCAGACATCAGTAAAACCGAATAGTTTATCATGCGGTGTGGCATTTCATCCACACGTGAACTCCGGTTGATGTAACTATAAAGTTAAACGAATAATAACAAAAACTCCGACCAAAGTGGAGATTTGAGAATTCTCCGCTTTCGGGTTTGCGTGTGGACTTTCAGAACCGGAGATTTGCGCTGACGTCACATGTCACTCCGTTGGATAATGCTCTAAAAAAAGCGCTAAAATGTCAACATACCTGCTCTGACATGATTCCCAGTCGACATTTTCCTGCGTTTTATTAACTTTGTACTCCAACACGGTATTTAATAGTAGTTCAACCTCGCGGTCTGTCCACACAAACAAACCTCCAGGCGCCATGATTCAAAACTAACAGGAAGTTGTGGTTGCTTTGAAGGGTTGTGATTGGCTGATATATGTTTCACCTTTGCACTACACTGCCACCTATGGGTTGGGCATATTCTTTACAACGCTCTGTGGGGAAAATCACAGAGTTCAGACGATCATTTTCTATATCCGAACATGTATGTACGGCAATATTTTTTTGCGCAGATATTCGTTTTTTCAAACATCAGGCTACGTGTGTACTGTGAGAAGGCCCTTTTGCCAAGCTCAGTCCTCACTTACCGTACGGAACACTGCAGGTAATCATGTCCTGAGAGCGCACGCTGTAGCTGCACTGACACAAAGACATGTAGGAGGAGATGTATGAAGGCAGCAGACCAAGAAGTGATTTAAAGATGAAAATGTACCAATGGAAAAGTCTGCGTGAGGTTAATGATGTCCAGTTAACCAGTGAATTGGTGCAGTGGTGGGTATGATAATCACAGCCAGTTATGAATCTTAGTGCACCATGATAGACAGCATCCAACATCTGCAGGGTGCTTGTAGTGTTCATGTAGATAATGTCACCGTAATCAATGTAATCAATGTCACCGTAATCAATTATGCTGGTGAAGATTCTCAGTCGTCCAGGACATGATAAATCAAAAAGGCGTTCAATACAAGATCAACTGGACTTTATTTGTAACAGAAGACGTTTCGCTTCTCATCCGAGGAGCTTTATCAATTCAATGAACCAGACTGTGTGCGCGTGGATTTATAACAGGAGTCACGCACCAACATATGTAAATTGCAAGCTGAGGTAACACATACATGTAAATTGACAGATCACACCTTAACAGTAGGGAGTTCCCTTGAAGTCTCTGACAGAAGACACAACAACTGTATGTAAATTGACAAAAAACACCTCACAGCCCAACAACAGAGGTTTCTCAACAAACTTTGTTGTGAATTAGACTAACAAAGTTTGTTGAGAAACCTCTGTTGTTGGGCTGTGAGGTGTTTTTTGTCAATTTACATACAGTTGTTGTGTCTTCTGTCAGAGACTTCAAGGGAACTCCCTACTGTTAAGGTGTGATCTGTCAATTTACATTTACATATGTTAGTGTGTGACTCCTGTTATAAATCCACGCGCACACAGTCTGGTTCATTGAATTGATAAAGCTCCTCGGATGAGAAGCGAAACGTCTTGTTACAAATAAAGTCCAGTTGATCTTGTATTGAACGCCTTTTTGACGTAATCAATTATGTTCAGAGTGCAGTGATGGGTATACAGTTATGAACTTTATATACAGTTATATGAACCTTAGCTACAGTCTGTGGACGGACATGTAACATCTGCCTGAAGAGAGAAAATCTGGCCCAAGTGGTCCTGGAAAATCCTTCTTTTGTCCGAACAACAGGCCAGTTAAAACCCCGCCAGAGAGCCTGGGAAACAGTCAGATCCCGGACGTGTGATTGGTCCAGACACTCCGACTGTTTCCGCCGCGCTCGGACCATCCGCCCGTGGTGCAGCTGCAAACCCTGTGTCGGCGGCACCGTGCAGCGGCGTTGAGTATGTGAATACCATCGGGGTCAGACCACAGATTGTCCTGGAAACAGAACTCCGAAAGGCTTCGTCCATGAACCCAGAGACCGGGAGTGAAAGAGGTGAGCTGCAGAACACGTCTTTGTGTCCGACCTCCTCAGAGAGGATGCTAATGTTGTGAAGCTGTATGATGGAGTACCTCCTTTCTGAGACGCAAGTACTTGTTGGTTTGGAAACGAAATGGTAGTCATTAAGATTTAAAGCCGGATTTCTGCGATAACGTGAGAGCAGCAGCTCAAAGAGCAAAACAAAAAGCCTGTTTAGAGAACACTGTTAGCATTAGCTTTCCGGCTGCAGGATAGCGCACATCTGCTCGGTTTAAAGGATACCAGCGTAACAACTAGCGCCCTTAAAATGAGCTAATGTCTTCTAGTGATAGTTGAATTGTCAGGCTGTTGATTGCATCCAACATTGTCTGCATTGCTTATGTTGGACACTGCAAGAAGGGATTTGTAGCTTAGCTTAGCTAGCTAGCGTGAGGCTAATAATAGCATGGTCTTGGTTGCATTTTTTTCTCATCAAGCTGCTTTCTAACAAAAAAGGCTCTACTTGAATCCGAATTTATTTATCGTACCGAAGCCTCAGATTTAAAATCTACAAATTAACCCCTAAGACAGTTTTGTTAGGAAAAGCTTAAATTATATGCCATCTGTACAGGTTTGAACACAGTAATCAATGGAGTCGCCATCTTGAGATGCAGTTCTGCTGCTTTCTTCTAAAGAGTCAGGAATTACCTTCAGCTGCAGCCTGAGCCTACAGGTGCTGGTCATAAAACTAGAATATCATGAAAAAGTTTATGTATTTCACTAATTCCATTCAAAAAGTGAAACTTGTATACAGTATTATGTTACTTCATTACTCAAAAAAAGGCGTTCAATACAGAAACGTTGATTACGTATCGTAACCCCAGATTCTATGAGTATTAGCATAGCCTTTTAGCTGTCGCTTATTCGCTTATTGGATAATCCCTTGCACGTCAGCGTCCACTGAAAAACCTTTAGTCCACGCCCACCTACTGTGTGGGCCCGCCCCTTGTCTAATGACAGGAAGCCACTTCCTCCTAAATAGCTAATCATTCAGCCATTCAAGAGCCAGTGAGGCCCACGATGCTAAAGGGTTACGCTAATACTCATAGAATCTGGGGTTATGATACGTAACCAACGCTCTATTTCGTATTAGCTACGCTTTTTAGCTGTCGCTTATTGGATAAAGGGCGTAGCAGGATATGGTCCATGCCTCACTGGATCCAAACACCAGTATGAAGCACTTGCTCAACCCAATCACAACAATACACATCCTTCCCCGTGCGTAAATATGCACGCCACGCGTCAAAGCGCACTAGAGAAGGGCACTTGGTGGACTGGAAGATGGGCCTGCAGGCCTGCGTTGTAGCCTAACAGGCATAATCCAGCTGCCGAAGCAGCATGAAAAATATGTGTTTAATACCCTGATGCATGCTAAAAAATCCAGGTAGAAAAATCTAAAAAAGCTAAAGCTAGATTCATACTCAACGCGTCGCGCAGCGCGCGAGCTAAAAGTGACGCAATTTCACCGCCACTGCGCGTAGGCCCCGCGCGTCGTCTTGGCGCGTGTCGTGCACCTCTGATTTTTTTGAAACTCCGCAAGCCTAGTGCGCGCGCGGTGGGCGCTACAGAATTGATTCGGGTGGGGACCTTCACAGAGCCTGCAGCTGTCTGCACCGCTGTGGTCGTGGAGACGGCATCGCGACGCATGGAGGAATGTTTTTATGTGATACAAATGTATTAAATTCACCTTCTTCATCTCTGAGCTGGACTTTTCTTTTGTTGTTTTGCCAAAAGTCACGTGATCGCTTCCTCCTCGCTGACTCCATGCATTAAAACCGCAAGACACAAAAACTGTTGTTCTTATTATTCAGCACGCGAGCGGAGCATTTTTTTGTTGTTGTGTGATTTCAAACAGTTCTTCTTCTACGGTAGATTTCTTCTTCTACCCTTTCTTGCAACATATGCACAGGTTTTAGAGGCTACTGCCACCTGCTGGCCCGTAAAAGAACAGCACTTTGCCATGCTCCGCCGTGCGTCAACCATAAACACAGCGGCGAAACTCTAAACGCAGAAGCTGCACGGCTCAGTGCGCGCGCAGTTCACGCGCAGAGGGCTAGCGGACCAAAGCGCGAGTATAATGGCTCCGGCAAAGCTGAGCGTCCTGCCTGTACGCTACTCTACGCGCGCATTCTGTGCGCACGCGTTCGCTGGCACAGCTCTGCTTTCTTTCTCAAGTTAAATGCTTGCGTTTTCGCTCCAAATCCTTGTTGTAATGTGAGCAGCTGCGCGCAGAGGGGACAAACTGAGGTCGCTGATTGGTCACTTGCTGACACGCCTACTGAAATGATTGACAGCTCGAGCGGGACAACCAGCTGGCTTCAGCTGCGGTAGCTCGGCTGCAGCCGTTGCGGTCTTTCTAACTTTATATGTTAATAAAAACTAATAAAAAGTGGGGGGAAAAAACAGGGAGCGCTTTTCCTGCAGCCCACAGCCCACCAGGAAATATTTAAAACCTCCCGCAGCCAGGTAGGACATGAATTCATTCATTTCAGTCATGGAGTGAACGGAGGATTAAGCTTTTACTTGACTTTTGGCAAAAAAACAAAACAAAAGTCCTGATCAGCGATGAAGAAGGGGAATTTAATTCATTTGTGTAACATACAAAACAGTCCGGCGCCGGGGAAGTTTATGGTCAGACACCGCGCAAGCGTGCGCGGTCGTAAAAAAAGAGCTTTGCGCGTTCGTGCCCTGAGGGGCTACGCGGGGCTACGCTTGTACTTCAGCGTACGTACGTCGTACAGAGGCGTACAGGCAGTACGCGCAGGTCTACCGGGGGCTAAACTCAGCCTTAAGTCTGGTCCTCTGGACATTCAAAAAACAAAACAAAGCAAAAGAAATTGTAGAAACGTTTCGTCTTTTGTCCGAAAGTCTTCCTCAGACGTTGGTGAGGAAGACTTCCTCAGTCGTTGGTGACTGAGGAAGAGGACCAGACTTAGCTTTTTTTAGATATGTCCATCCATCCATCCATTTTCGTCCGCTTATCCGGGGTCGGGTCGCGGGGGTAGCAGCCTAAGTAGGGAGGCCCAGACTTCCCTCTCCCTAGCCACATGGAGCAGCTCCTCTGGGGGAATCCCAAGGCGTTCCCAGGCCAGCCGAGAAACATAGTCCCTCCAGCGTGTCCTGGGTCTTCCTCTGGGCCTCCTCCCGGTTTTAGATATGTGTTTA
>JBBPBX010080595.1:0-12816 GCA_038048925.1 Garcialebias charrua | reverse complement strand
GCACAGATTTCTCCAGAGGGAACTACTGTATATAAACTGAGTGATTTTATCTGAACTCTGCAGCAGTGATGGCATAGTTACATTGAAAAAGTAACTTAGTTAAGTTACTGATTAGTCCTTGGGAAAAGTAACTTAGTTAAGTTACTGATTACTTGATTTGGAAAGTAACTAAGTTAGATTACTAAGTTACTTTATTAGTTACTTTCAGCAGCTGCTGACAAGAACTCTGTCACAATACATAAAAATTTTAAATGTAAAATAATTACTAATAAAAAATATTCAAAAAACACAATGGTCTTTCTAAATACTTTTGATAAAAAAATATAAGGTAGTATTTCTTGATTTCAATATCATAAATGAAGTTTGAATGAATAAAGAAATACTTGCTTTATATAAAAAAGTGTCTTTCTTTACTTCACTAAACAAATAATATTTTTACAACAAAGACTTATAAAATGTTTATTTTGAAAATGTGTCAAGTGAACAATACGTTTGTATAGGCCAGCTGTCACTCTTTCAGGGATGAAGATGTTCACATCCTTGATAGAGAGTTTGAGAGAGGAGTAAAGGAGGCCATCTTTGTGAAAAGAAACCATCCATCATTAAACAGAGGTGGAGGCCTCCGGGTTCAACTGTCTCCTCTTACAATGCTGTTATTGCTAGTGTCACTCAGCCCTCTGTGAATAGCAAACAATCAGGGTGCTAATGATCCATTGTTAGGCTGATGGTCCTCCTTGATCATGTGAGCAGCTGGTTTTGGCTGTCATCAACAAACTGGTTGATCCACTGTGAGAGGGTGCTATTTATAAGACTGAGTTGAATACAGCTCTCAGACTGAGAAGTCTTTCTGATGAAATATGAAACGTTTCTACAATTTTTTTGTTGTTGTTTGTTTTGTTTATTGAATGTCCAGAGGACCAGACTTAGCTTTTTTAGATTTTTCTACCTGGATTATTGAGCAGCATCAGGGTCTTAATCACACACTTCTTAGCTGCAGGTGGATCATGTCCTTAGTTTTTTCATAAAGTGCTGAAGTGTTGACGCTCAGTAAAGCCTGCACATCAGACGATGCAGAAAAACTCCTACAGTTTGTGTTATTGATCTGGACTGATTACCTGATAAAAGTTGCAGCTGTTAGCTCCTTAGCTGTGTTCACGTTCGGATGATGTCGTTAAATCCGTTCAAGTAGACGTGTTGTTGCTGCAGGTCTTGTGAAACAAAGTCCATGCTTTGAATTTGCGCTCCTCTTTAAACAAGAATAAGAAAGCTGAAACTCAGGTCGAGCAGACGTCACGTCACGGTCTTTTTTTTAATCACTCGTCCTCCTCCTCAGCTGACTTGCTCAGCTCAGCTCCAGGACGCGCTGCTGGTGTCAGGTTTCACACTCACAGCAGGTGACGGAATGTCCGCATAGATCGTCTTTTTTTTAAATCACTCCGAGACGCATTGAGGAAATAAAATAAATACAGTACTACAGAAAATGACAAAAAGTAACGCACAATAATTTGATGAAAGTAACTTTAATCTGATTACTGGATTTTTAAATCGCAACGCGTTAGATTACTTGTTAATGAAAAAAGTGGTCCGACAAGAGTAACGCGTTACTTTGTAACGCGTTACTGACATCACTGCTATACCACTCTGTCAGTCTAGAACTCTGAGGTCTTCTAATCAGCTACTGCTGTCGGTCCCTAGAACCCATTTTAAAACCCGTGGTGATAGAGCATTTCAGGTGGTGGCACCGAGGCTCTGGAACGCTCTCCCTCTAACAATGCGCGGCTCCGAGTCGACTGATGCATTTAAGAGAAGTCTTAAGACTTATCTTTTTAAACAGGCTTATGGTTAATTGTACTTATTGGTTTTAGAGTTTATCATGTGTAACCTTGGTGTATAGCATGTTTTAAGAGTGTATAATTTTAGTATGATTTTATTATGTGTATTTCTTTTGTAAAGCACTTTGTGATTTTATATCTGTGAAAGGTGCTATATAAATAAAGTTTACTTACTTACTTACTTACTGCTCTGCAGTGCCTCTGCATGCTGACTGCTCACCACCTTTGAGTCCCCCCACCGCACCCCCCTCTGCGTAATGTTGGCGTCATGTGCTTGTGTGCAAGATTTTTTTTTCATTAACACATTTTTGACCTTCAAGCAGAGGTAAAAAAAATGTGTTAGGAATTGTTTTTGTCTTCAAACCCTATGTGTCATTTTTCACCACTTTTATTGTCTGTCCAAAAGGTCTCACTTGTAAATGAGTCTTTGAGGCTCAATGTGACTTATCTGTTTAAATAAAGGTTGAATGAATGAAAAATAAATATAACGACCAAACACAGATCATCTGGTGTTGAAAGCAACGGAATGTGGGTCTTTAAATGGGAATTGAAAACCGAGAGGGAGGGGGCCTGTCTGACAAGTAGAGGTAACTCGTTCCAAAGTCTTGGGCCTGCTGAAGGCCCTGTCACCTCTGCATTTAAGACTAGTTCCTACTGTGAGAAATAACTGGTCCGCTGACCTCAGAGAACATGGTGGGACATACGCATTGAACAGCATTGAAGAGGGGGACAGTTGAACATGGAGGCCTCTACCTCTGTTAATGATGGATGTTTCTTTTCACAAAGATGGCCTCCTTTACTCCTCTCTAAAACCATTGTTCCTCTCTATCAAGGATGTGAACATCTTCATCCCTGAAAGAGTGACCGCTGGTCTGGAGATGAGTGTAGACTGCAGAGTCCTGACCTGATGATGTTGATCTTCTGTGCTGGGACATCCTTTTGGCCAGTGGCTGTTTAGTTTCCTCGATATAAGACTGATCACAGCCCTCCTGACACTGAACAGCATACATGTACACAATATTACTCTGTTTGTGCCGGGGGACTGGATCTTTGGGATGAACCAGTCTTTGCTAGGGTTGGGCATCGTTTGAATTTGAGCGATTCCGGTTCCGATTCCGATTCTTCGTTTCGACTCCGATTCTTTTCGATTCTCGATTCCGATTCTTTTTGTAGGCGGGGTTACAAAAAGACGTGTCAATTCAATTCAGTTCAGTTTATTTATACTATATAGCTCCAAGTCACAACAGAAGTTGTCTCAGGGCACTGAACAGAAACAATCAAATATAAAAATAATAAGTTAACAGAAACTTTAATGTAAAAATAATGGTAACACTATTTATCTGAGGAGACTACTTTGAGTTTAACTCCATGTTATAAAAAAGCTACAGTAGTTAGCCAGAGTTATTTCAGGATGAAATAATTTGAACTTCTGTTTGAATTTAATGCTATGAACTTTTTCCTTTTTGTTACATTTACTATGAATTTCTCACAGGGCAGATTAGAGCCAACATGGACTCACCAACATATATTATTATTATTATACATATAATATTGTCCAGTGTCTGATGCTGCAGTCATGTTACTGAGCTCCCACTGATGGGCTAACCTGGTTCCACCAGCAGCAGCAGGATCTTCAGACAGAACAGCTGGTGGGATGTCCTGGTATCTGCAGCCCTCTCTCCATTTGTTTCTTCATGGACATGGAGCTGTGACATTATGTTGTGCCTCTTCCTCAGCAAAACGCTCCTCCAGTGGAGACTTTCTGAACAGACTGCAGGAAGTTCCTAAACAAACAACAGGTTTATCAGTTTTATCAGTAAAAAGAGATTATTAAATCATTTTTAAGACTGAGAATGTGTACAATTATTAGCTCTGTTGTTATTGCCTAACTAACCTATTCAATAATTCTTCAAACTGTGACATTCACTCATAATGGAATGGAAGAGAACATAAACAGAAATTATATAATAATGAAAACTAGAGACATTAAAACATTTTAAAAGACACAGAGAACTTTAAATGGATTAAGAATGTTAATAAGTGTTGGATTTGAGTGCAATGTGCAATCCATGGTTGAATTCACATCTGAAAAGGGATGCAACCTTTTCACAACATATGCTGTAACAGTTCTGTGGCACTCTTCATTCAGTTAACACTGACGTTTTTACCTTGGACAGTCACTGGTGAACACTGTGAAGCCATTTCAGGTCGTTTGTCTAAGAAGAAAAAAATACAAGCTAACGTTAGCATCGTGTTTGTATTTGAGCTGACTTACCGCTTTAAGCGGAGTATAACTTGTTAGCTGCCTTAATGTTGGTATGAGATGTAGTTCATAGTTTATTTATTTACCTGATGGAGCCGAAGAGGTAGCGATTGGCGAAAAGTTCGGCGGAGCGTTTTGCAGACGGACCACTCTGTACTTCCGGTCGGATACGAAGCGAAAATAATCCGGTGGAGCGCGTCAAATACGGGACACTATTTTACTTCTCCACCCTCCTTTGCATGATATAAAATTATTGCAAGTGCTGCACTGACCTGACTGGTCATTTTATTAATTAGTAAGCTTTCAATCGCGGAATGCACACTTCCGGTGAATTCTTCTTCGTTGGTTTTCGGTGGCGGCTACTTCCGGTCGGCTAACTAGCATCGAAAATAGGAATCGCAAATTAATATTTTGAACGATTCCGGGAAAACCGGACAGTTAGTCCCGGTTCCGAACGATTCTCGATTCTCGATGCCCAACCCTAGTCTTTGCCGTAATGTATTTTGGGGTTTAAAAGCCACTGGGACGTTATGTTTAGAAAATAAACATCTCAATTTCTCTGAAACCCCTGCAACATATGGAATTACCTCTGGTCTGTGTCTGGGTTCCTCCTTTTCACCTGATGACTGGCTGGAGTCCTGTTTGGGTTTCTTCTCTGCTTTCAGGAAGGCCCAGTTAGGATATCCACATTTCTCTAGAGCCTGTTTTGTGTGTGATTTCTCCTTTTGTCTGGCTGCTGAGTTAGTGGGGACGCTGTCTGCTCTGTGGTACAGAGTCCTGATGACTCCTAACTTGTGCTCCAGAGGGTGATGGGAGTAAAACTGTAAATACTGGTCTGTGTGGGTGGGTTTGCAGTACACCTCAGTTTGCAAATGTCCTCCATCAGAAACTGATGAAATCAAAAATCAGAAAACAATTTATTAAGTGTTTATAGAGGAAGTAATGGCATATCTATAAACTATTTTTAGCCATCTACTGTATAAGGGGAGCCTTGTTGTAAAGTGGTACCATGAAAAGTAATGACAAATAAGAAATATTATATTACTGTAGTGATACAGGCCCTCTGTCTTGACCTTAGATATATCTAGACCTCTAGATATTTCTGATTGCTGTTTTTGATCCGTTGTTAGACGTCTGTGGATGTTTAGCAGCTCACGGCTGCGCTCACAGGTGACAACAGCGCCTCTATAGCGGTCAGAAAGAGAATTGCAGTCGCTGTGATAAACTTATCCAGCGCGGCACCCCCATCTGCTGGTTACTTTAGAAGACGCAGTCTTCCTGTAATTTGTACATGTTGCACGTTCCTGTTTTAAACGGGGAACAATTTGAAATATTGTACTCACAGCATCCATTCATTTGATTTTCACATATAATCAAATGTTGATGGCAGAACAGCTACACAGATTTAATACAGACATGTCTGCATTTTGATAAAACTTGACACTTTTATCATAAATTCTGTGCAAAATAAGCTGTCTGTCCCTGTTTATTTTAAACTGCAAGTTTAAAATAACACACATGAGGCATCTTTTGTTTTGATTTTCACAAAAATCTCACAACGACAGCCGATTTTGTTTGACCTTGTCACAGGTCGACAAATTAATAAAAATCACTGATTTTTATTTGATTTCACATCTTGGACTCCATGTTGACTGCCGTAGGCATCACATGGTGAGACTGCACACTGTGAAATAAGACCCACTTTACTTGATTTTTCACAGAAAATCAGTACAAAGATGGACGTTCAAACACGTGCACCAACTGAGGGGGCCTCCTCTCCTAGATGGATGCGTGGGGGCCTTGGGATTCCTGCCCGTGCTTATAGCAAAGTGGGAGAATCGGCTTCATCGTATGCTAATTACTTGGCTGCATGGAACGTCCATCAGGATACGTGGGAAAGTCCCCTGTCGTTCTACGACAGGCTCCTCTCGGCCTACTCCGGGGGCAAAATTGTCCCTGGCTTAGAGGAAGATGAGGAGTTTAAACGTCTTTTCACTACGCATCTCATGCCTTTCCAAATGAAATGTGTTCGCTTAACGTTTGATTGCAAAAAGGACAGCATGGAAAAGATAAAAGATTATGCTGCGTGGGTTTTTGAGACAAGGATACAACCTAGGATTCCATCAGAGGTTTGTCCGGGTCAAAAGGTCACTTCCCACTCGCAGGTAATAGAAGAGGTTCCCTCTCCTACAGAGTGCGAAAGTAAACAGGTTTTTCATGATAACAAACCACAGATTGTGTCCAGCTGGAACAGTGACTCTGATCGGTTCACGGGGAGTTCTGCTCCCCCTGCCCCTCAGGTTGAAAACCCTGAGATGAGCAAAGGACCACAAAAGGTAGGTGTTCGCTCTCTGGGTGAACCAAGATGGTTCAGATTGAACCAAAAGAGTTCTCACCTAGGTCTCACAGTGGGTGAACTTGGAGAGAAGTTGATGTCTGGGAGCCGTGACCCTTTGAAAAATGGTCTGTCCCGACATGTACCCCCGAGAAGCGGCCCTCCTGCCCTTGCCCCTCGAGCTGCACAGTTCGAGACATGCAAAGAGTCACACAAGCTTCAGATTAAGGAAACGACGCCTCCGCGCTCGGAAGAGACTGAGGTGGTAAGTTGTTTGTCAAATGAGTTGAATGTTACAGTGGTTGACCAAGCTGACACAACGTGTGACGTTGTCCTTGATGATAACACAAACAACGTTGTTCATCCTGACGAAGCGACGCGCAGCACTGCCTTTTGCAACAGCTCAGTGCACACAGTTGACAACATCGTCATCATTGACAAAGACGCTGACAGCAAACAGATTGCTGAAAATCCACGTCCTGAAGGTCATGAGGCAGACAGCCATCATGATGCTGACAGTGACGAAGATTACACAGAGAGAGTTACACGTACACAGAGGCGTGTGTTTAAACCTAGAAGGTTTCGGTGTAAATTTATGAGAATGGGGCACGCTAAGAAAGCTTACCTACCGCTCAGACTGGAAGGGGTCTTCGCGCGAGAAGCACTCCTGGATAGCGGCTCAGACGTGACTATCATGTCAGCCGAGCTGTTTCAGAGGCTACGGACCGCCGCTAACAGTGTTGACAGAGAAATACCCCTGACAGAATGTGCTATAGAGGTGCGGGGACTCTCAGAAATGGGTACAACCCTGACAGCTATTGCCATGGGTCACATGCAGATTGGCGAGACGACAATTTGCCATCCGGTACATGTGTCTACGGTGGACTCCATCCCATTTCTGGTCGGCCAAGATTTTATAAATCGCTTTGAAGCGATTATAGATTATGGCAATCAGAGAATGTGGGCCACAGTGAGCAGTCCACTGCCAATCGAGGTGCCTCCCCAAGGTCAGGACACTGACTGTCTAACAGCAGGTACCGCTGTGGCCACAAGGGAATCCCCAACCGAGACCACAAGCCCGGTAAGTGAACCTTCAACTACAGGTGAGACAGAGGAGACTCAACAGTTGGACCAGACTCTGGCCCAACACGAGAACCTCCTCTGCGAGCTGTGTAAAGGGTTAGAGGGGGGTCAGTTTAATACTGACCTCCTTTTTACCTTAATTTACTTATTCAGATTGAATAGTAAATGTTCACGGATTCTCTTCTTTTTCAGTTTATTCAATATTTCTGTGATCTTTGTGATGGATAAATAAACAGAGCCATTAAGTGACAATGGACACGTTAACTTAGTTTGATATGTCAAAGAGACACTATCATTTATTTAAAATAAATCAACTAAATTAACACCATTACACTTGATTGACATGATTTCACTTTCTTTCAATTCAAATACGTCAGCACACTTAAATTTAACACAACAGACATAAATACTAGATGTTACACATATTTAGTCTGAGGGGCATTTCAGCTTAAAATATAGTTTCCAGCTTAGGTTGAGAGGGAAAAGAAATAGGAGGAAAGATTTAAGAAGAAAATTATCCTGAGCATGAGACCAGAGTGACACTTTTCATCCGACTTCTGCTAAAATCCAGGTACGTTTTGTAAACAGCTCCTTTACCTTTTGACGACCGCCCGGTAAGAGGGAAGACACCAGCCTTCAGATGCACAGAGTCCTTTAGTCCCAGCACGTCCAAAACTGGTTTTAGTTTACGTTTCAACGTCTCCTGGCTTCCGCGTTGGTCATCAGAGAATATGTCAGCTTCAGGCCTCTGACTTCAAGATAAACTTATTCCAGGAGGGAATAAACAAAGTTTTTGAGCTCGGCTTGTTCGAAGTAGACTCATAACAGCCTGTTATCAGTCCTTAGCTGAAGACGCCGGTCGTTAGCTCTTGACCACACGTGTCCAGCTCTTGGGAAAGTTCACATCTCTTTGGAAGTTCCCAGCAACTCTCTGGCGCGTTCTCGCACAGTTTAGAACTTAAAGCAGGAACGCAGAGAGGAGTTCACTTGTCTTATCAGAACCCAAGGTTACAGCAGCAGAGGGAAATTGTTTAGGAAAAGACAGAGCAGCTGGAGCCTTGTTCATGAAAAACAACGGATTAAACTGTCTTCTTATTTCTAAACAAAACAGTCGGGTCTCTGTGACCCGCAATTTCACCTTTAACATAGCAGTGAACACAGTTTAACTCTCACAGAATAACACAGCTTAAAAGCACACATCATGAAAATGACAAAAGTTATTCTTTTGATCACATCAGAATAAAATCAAAGATAGAAATAGTCTCTTTTGGTGACTATATTTATCAGATTATAGCTAAATGAATGATTTTGTAGTAAATGTCTTGCTTTACTGAGTGGTCAGTAAAGGTCATCACTGGACAGTTCAAAGACCCTAATTTGACCCTGGGTAGGTCCATTACATCTCCCCCCTTTTGGAAGCCATCGCCAGTCCTTGGGGATGGGGTCCAACACGAAAGGAAACCTTGAACTGTCTTTGATCTTGAAGTAATCCAGCAAGTGGAAAAGAAAAATCAAAAATTATAATCCCATAAAGTTTTGGAAATTCCATACTGTTCGGAGGTAATCCCATTGCGAAAAGCTTTTAATCCTTCGGAAAACAAAGTCTGTTAACTCTTGGAAAACAAAGTCTGTGATCCTTTGGGAAACAAAGTCTTATAATCCACAGCGGTAATTCCATAGCAGTAATTCCACAACGATTAGTTTTGTTGATTGATCAGCAACAATTGTTTTCATAATCAGCATGTAGAGGGGATCCCTCGATTGACGCAGAGGAGGCGGCCCTTGGACGAAGGTTGAAGACCAAGCGTTGGAGCTGCAGGTCCCCACATCGAAGGTTGTTGGCTGGTTGGTTTCCAGTCAGTGCCACTCTGGTTCTATGTGTCATGCAATTATGTGGTTTTTTAAGGTGGGCTTATGATTGGGATTTTACATTAAGCCTTACCTATATGCACCTGGTATGTAAGCTATCATGGTTTAGAACAGCTACACTTACCAATTAAGGGGTGGATCAATGCTGTAAATTAGATATAGGGATCTATACCTATAAAATTTTGGAGGGCTTCTGTAACGAAGGCCTCTAATTCCAAACTATTCCTCCATTCATTACTTAGTTTAGGTTAAACTAAAATAAAAATGAAATATAGTTTGATCTAAATGTCTGTTGTCTTTTAGACGAACGACGTAGGATTTGGTATTCCTAATAAATTTTGAAGTCTATGGCGAGACTCATCAAAATAAATAGACAATCTAGAATAGAAACGATCGAATCGGTTCAATTTAGAAATTATGAGACCAGTGTAGTTTATTGTACCTTAAGTAGCTTTAAACTACATTGACTCTTCGACGATTGGGTTTTAACAAAACGAACTGCATGTTGGCATAGTTAAATCCATATCATTCATTAACCCATGTTAATACAAAACCTTTTTGGCTGGGAGTGTTCAGAAACAAACAGTATCTCAACTAATGACAACAGTAATGACTAAAAACAAGGAAACAACGTTTCACTGCTTCGACACACTCTTGTCGTCAGATTCCAAAGTGCAACACACAAGAAAAACAGGTCTCAACTTTATGACCGAGGTCAAATTAAATCTCGTGGATTTAAACGGTTGTTAAGGTTAGTTTTTGTTGTGGGTTTTAGGCTTAGCGTTTCTAAGTTCAAATTGGACAATGCGACTTATAGGGTGGGAAAGTACGGTAGTTTAAACCTGATTAGTTTATTTACTAACTTGCGTTTGGACGACCTTATTATCCCATGAAGTCGGTGTGTTTGTGAGATCTTTGTCTTTTGTGGAGTCATTGAACGCCTTGTAAGGTTTGATCTGATTTCGATGTACCCATTTAGCAATTGGCTCTTTGCGGCCTTTGCTGATTTTGATTTCGTAGACGACTGAGGACACTTTGTCTGTTATCAGATGAGGTCCAGTCCACCTGGGCATTAGTTTGCGGGCGAGAGTTCCGGTCTCGGACCCTCCTTTCCCGGTTGCTGGAGCGAACGTATAGTACCAGACTCTGTCTCCCACTTGGAGTTCATTGTGAGAGGCCTTCTGGTCGTAGTACGCCTTGCGTCCTTCAGCGGATTTTTCCAGGTTTTTCTGGGCGAAAGCAAAAGTGTTTCTGAGGTGTACATTCAAATCTTTCATGTATTGTTGTGTAGTGTAGGCTGTCGCCATGACGGCGTCGCCTGGTTGGTACAACAGGTGTAGAGGGAGAGTCATTTGTCGACCGGTCATCATCTCGAAGGGAGAGATGCCAGTTGATGTGTGTGGAGTGGCTCTTATGGCCATGAGGACCAGAGGGAGTTTCACATCCCAGTCCTTGTGATTTGCGGCCACGTATTTCTTCAAAATACTCACCACAGTTCTGTTTGCTCTCTCGACTTGGCCTGAAGCCTGTGGGTGGTAGCCGACATGAAAGTTGGCCTTGACGCCTAGCGTCTTCCACAGTTCTTTCATCACTTCACCTGTGAAGTGTGTACCTTGGTCTGAGTTCACCCGAAGGGGAAGTCCAAACCTTGAGAATATATGATTCATTAACAACATAGCAGTTGTTTGTGCTGTGTCGTTAGGAGCTGGTAGGCATTCTACCCATTTGGTAAATGCACAGGTTACCGTGAGAAAATATTTATTTCCTCTAGAGCTCTTAGTGAGTGGTCCAACCCAGTCGATCTGGAGGTCAGACCATGGGAATGCAATGCCTCTGCTTTGCAGTGGTGCTCTGTGAAGTGGTCTGGTTGGCTGAAACTGGCCACAGACCACGCACCCTTCAATGTAGTCCTTGACATCCTTTTTCATTCCAGGCCAATAGGCAATTTGTTTTAATGCCGTCAGCGTGGCTTTATCTCCTTTGTGTCCTGCGGACGGGAGATCATGGGCATGAACTAACATCACCCCCCTTTGGTCATGGGGAACCACGAACACAGGTGAGGACGTTGGTCCATGAGCGAAAGTTAGGATGCCCTTGATTAGTTTTAGCTGTTTGCGCAGCTGGTAAAGGACTTTAAGGTCTGGATCGGAATCCAGTTCGTCTTTAGACGGACTATTTTTGTTCGGATCAGTCAGGTACAGTATCATGGAGTTGATAGCAGGATCCGACTTCTGTAGTTGGATGATGTCTGGGTCAGTCAGTGCAGGTCGTACAGAGACTGCGTTGTCAGCAGGTCTGGCTGCGGCCTGTGCACGTGTGACTGCCATAACTCTGACAGAAGGCTTTGTTTGCAGAGTCTCGATTAACCAGGAGGGGTCGAAGGACCATAGAGGACCTTCGTCGGCTCCTTCTTTGGCTAAGGAATCCGCAATGTCATTGTAGTGCTTGTCATCGCCTGGGACTCTAGAATGTCCTGGAACTTTCTTCCAGTAGATCTGTAAGTCGTGTGATGTCACCAAGTGATCACATGCCATGAAAAGCTCTTTGTGTTTGACCACTTTTCTGTCGCTTGTTAGGAAACCGTTCTGTTTCCACACAGCAAGGTGACAAGCGAAACTCAAACGAGCATAGTTAGAGTCAGTGCAGATGACTAGGGTCTTGATGGAGCGTGCTACTACCATCTGGAGAGCTATTAGGATCATGATCACGACAATCTCAGCGTACCGAGAAGTCTGAGAGCCTGATTTGTAGCTGAAGGTGATCTGCTCTTGGTCTTGGAGGAGGACCCCTCCAACACCTGCCCTACAGATTTTGTCGCGGAGGAACGAAGATCCATCCACGTACAATGTTGTCATATCTTTGCAGATATTGTCATCAAAGAAGTGGTGGTTCGGGTCTTCAGTCACAGGGGTTTTTTCCTCAGCCAACGGCTGGGTCGCTGGTACATCTTGTGTACACTTTTGGCAGAGTGCCAAGTCTGTCCCCAGATGTGACTTCTTGTTTTGACCATAACGTATGTCTAGGTTAAAACTTTGAAGCGCCATGAGCCACGTTGCAACACGTGAGTTTGTTACCACACCATCTCTGATGCGTTGGCTGTTTAGGAATGTCACTGGCTGGTGTTGTGTTTCCACAACGATCTTCTGTCCACCAATGTAGCCGGAGAAATGTTCTGCTGCCCACACTGTGGTCAGTAGAGCTTTCTCACAGTCTGAGAATCTCAACTCGGGTCCTGCCATCGTCTTGCTGGCGTAGGCTACTACACGTTTGTCTCTGTCGTGTATTTGGTACAGACCAGCACTTATGCAACGAGCTGAGAAGCCCACTTCCAAGTAAAGCTCTTTGTTGTAGTCTGGGTAGACTAAACATGGGGCTGACTTGATCCTGTCTATAAGAGCGTCCATTGCCTGCTGCTGTTTGTCAGTCCAGACGAA
>JBBPBX010080591.1:0-16134 GCA_038048925.1 Garcialebias charrua | reverse complement strand
ATGATTATACATGTATTTATCATTTAAAGTAAATCAAAAGTAAATTAAATCACTAATACTGTTACAGACCATATTTGTACATGTTAATTGTTCATGAAGACAAAAAAAAAATTTACCCAATAAGGTTGAATATTTTTAATTTATTCAATGAACTCCATAACCAATCTTTGTGAATATTGGTCAGTTAAAATGACATGAGTTTTGCTATTGAAATAAAAACATTTTTCTGAAGTAGACTCATTTTGCAACATTTGTGACATATGACATTTGTATGTGCTGTTATTTAACATATTAGAACACCTTTGAAATTCACAAGCTAATCTCATATTGATTTAAATATATCATTTGATTTAACATACTTAACTTTTCAATTAAGATTATTGTAAATAAAAAACAGCTGTCATGACATGTAACAACATCACATGACCCTTCTGCAGAGTGCTTGCTACAGGTGTAGCTGAAACATGTTATGGTAGTGACAAATGTTTTTGGGGAAAAAAAGAGCAACTGTTTAAATTTGTATAAACTTTTCAAACTCCTTTCATCAACTACTCCAAATAACATTCTTGATTCTTAGATTGGTTAGTCACGTGTGGATTTCTGTCCCAGGATTTCAGGTAGGATGCAATGTGTAAAATAGTGCTGAATTTTGGGAACTGCTGTTTCCCACAGCTGGTCATCTGGCAGAATTCTTTCCACATAAATATCATTTTCACTCCATACTACAAAATCACAATATTGTACATCCACAATGTGAATCTGATCCTGGAGCTGATGGTAATAAGGATGGTTCCTATCCAGTTGTACAGAATCTCCAACCTTGACGAGACGACGAGACAAAAACCAGGCTGTCCAGCACACATCCTCAGACCGACTTCATGCTGTTTGCTCTGTGGGCACTGAAGGACAAGACAATGAAACTTAGACATAAAAAATAAATACGGTAGTCTCCAAAACATTTCAATATGATACTTTTTTAAAGATTGTGTTTCACTCATTTCACTATCCAACACCAATGTTAGAAAATGAGACTATATTTATGTCTCTGTCAACCAGGTGTGTTCCACAGGTAAGAATGTATTAATCTGGACTAAGTTTTAAAAGGTGATGGAAAGGTCACACATTTTTTAACTGGAAACAAGGCAACATCCCACAAACTGCAAGACCATCCCCAAAACTACGGCTACATGCTGTGAAATATGCAAACAACAAAGATTTGAGTAAAAAATTATAGTTGTAACATTCATACTGTGAGGTGCGCAAAGTCTGCAGTGCAGTACCCTAATGCATGCTCAATAATCCAGGTAGAAAAATCTAAAAAAGCTAAGTCTGCAGTGCAGTAGTCCAAACCTTTTGAGAAATAAATTTTACCTTGATTTCACACACCCTGGCTCCATGACAGTCACATGAAACGACTCCATCTGGTGAGGCTCCCATGTATGGCCACCTTGAGTTTAACCAGCTAGTATCTGAAGTTACAAAGAAGATACGATCACCTTGATGATACTGTATTATCAAAACAAAAAAAATCATAATATTTTCAGTACATTAACTTACCTTTTTAATGGAGTTACTGTAGATCTCTGACCTACAGTGTAGAAATGCATATGACTCAACGTTAACACATACAACTCCAGCACGAATTTGGCTTTACAGAAGCTAAATATATTATTTTTAAGTAGATCCACGCACATAGAAATAACAGGGGGCTAACTAAACTTGTTGTTAGCATTAGCGATAGCGTAGTTAGCATAGGCTAATTACTAAATAAATAATACATCTCACTACTCACCCGGGCAGAAACAAGTCGACAACCATTTAAAGCTTCTTTTGATCCTAAATGGTTAACCCAAAACTCGTCCTCGCCAGTTTATTTAGGGCTTTGGCATACTTGCTGTAATCCATTCTGCTGTGTTTTGAACTGGGGAAAATCACTTCCTGCCCCGCATCTGAATTTCGCGCCACTTCCGGGTCACGTGATTGCAACCCAGCAATGGGGGTAGCCTTCATTATTCATTTTGTTAGGTTTATCTTTGGTCTTTGTCTTTATTTTAGTTTGAAGTTCTCTTATGTTTTTATTTTTTTATCTCTCATCTATATTATATTATATAATTATATATTATACTATATTAAATCTCTTATCTCTCTTATCTCTTATAGTTAATCTACCATCAAAGTCGTGTTCTTTTATCCATAGGGGTAGGTGTTGTATGCTTGCAGGGTCTGTTTTATTTATTTATTTATTTATTTATTTATTTTTATTATTATCTTCCAGTCTTTACATGTTAAACTGTCTATGCATTTTTGAGCATTTTTACTCTGTTCCTTACCCATTTTGAACTAGATTTGGATCCAGTAGGGGGTTTCACATAGGGTGACTAATACTGGATTTGTTAAGTAACAGGACAGTGATAAAAGATCCTTATGGCAAGAATCACTTCAACTCAAATGAGTGGATTCTTCTTAGCCTCTGACACCAAAAGGTTTCACTGTTTGTTTCCTGTTATTTTGGTATGAAACAAAAGAACCAAGCGGTACTTTTATTTCCTTTTCACACTCACAAACACATGCATACATTTTTAGCGCTTCTTTTTATTCCTATTTATCTTAAAGTAGAGGGCTCCGCCGCCCTACACAGAGTTTAATTGACTGTTTTTTTAGTTGTTCATCTAAATCAAAGGAGTCTGCCCTCCTGCGGAGTTTAACTACTTCTTTTTACCTGATAGAGTCTAGAATTGTCAGGGTTTGTTTTATTCCTATTTATCTTAAAGTAGAGGGCTCCGTCGCCCTACACAGAATTTAATTGACTGTTTTTAGTTGTTTATCTAAGTCAACGGAGTCTGCCCTCCTACGGAATTTAACTACTTCTTTTTTACCTGATCAGGGTTTGTTTTACTCAGCTTTCACACTTCACTCATTTTAAAATAAAACGATACTCACTCCACTCTGTGTCACGTCTCTCCTGGACTCCGTCAACCGTCGGACCCCAGTCAGTGAGGAGGACTCCAGTCCCGGAAAGGGTATCAATACTGTGGCCACAGATTTTGCCTGTAACCTACTCACCCACTGGGATCGTCAGGTATCTTGGAATCCGGCTCGAAGGACCAATTTAATGTCAGGTTTAAACCCCAAACATTATTAAAACACCACACTGTAAAACAGAGAAGACACAAGAGATGAGTACCTTTTTCTTGCAAGGAGAGCGGCTAACCCACTCTGTTTATTTTCTGCTCTCCTTTGCCTTTTATTGAGTTTAGGAATGCCCTGGTTACATTTGTCTCACCGCTAAAGGAGGGGGGAAAAACCGGTTGAGACTGATTCACAAATAGGTACACGTCAACACATAGCTATATGTCAACATATAGGTACACGTCAACATGTTGAACAACATTCTTCCAGATGTAGTGGAAAACAACTGCACTATTTCCACAGCCAGTTTGCTCCAGGGTATGTTGCCGGTCGAACAGGATTCCTGCACACAAACTAATCACAGGCATTAGTGAAAATAAGAACACATGTTGTCTACTTTTAAGAGGGATTAGTTTAAACAATATAAATGTGATAATATGTATTTACAATAAACCCAACAGTTTCTAAGTTCTGCGCTCTACAGAAAGTTACACATAGCACCTTTAATTTTGTCAAATTAATAAATTTGATTTTTTTTTTTTTTGTTGTTTTTTGGTTATATCACGAAATGTATCGTTATCGTGATAATGCTCTGAAATATCACAATATAATTTTTGAGCCATATCGCCCACCCCTACCCATAAGTCCCAGGTCATGAAGATTAGTAAAAAAAAATGTGACTTTTAGCCCAGAAAATACGGTAGTTAGATTGTAAGCAGTCTGTTTGTTGCTGCTTATTGTTCTGGTTCTGACTGTTATTGTATTTATTAAGATTTTTATTATTGTTAGTATAGTTTATTTATTGTAAAGAGTTCCGTTTATTTAAAATATCACCCAAATGGGTCGCTTTTATTTATTTTTATACAAACGTATTGTTTACTTGGCATATTTTCAAAATAAACATTTTGTAAGTCTTTATTTTGTCTTTTTTTTTACCGAAAATTAACCGAACCGAAATGTGATTTTAGTGTACCGTTACACCCCTAGAAGATGGTGATTGTGAAGGTAAAATTGTGTGTGTGTGCGTGTGTGTGTGTGTGTGTGTGTGTGTGTGTTGAAGTAACATTGTCTTTATGTTCATGTGTTTCAGTGGTTCCTGCCTCTGTTTAGAGCTGATTAAGAAGAAGAAGCTCCTCAAGACTGAAGGCCTGATGTTGACCAGCAGGACCCAGAGCCTCTATCATAAAGTGGAAGAAAAGACCCTC
Source organism: Garcialebias charrua (assembly GCA_038048925.1). NCBI lineage: Eukaryota > Metazoa > Chordata > Actinopteri > Cyprinodontiformes > Rivulidae > Garcialebias > Garcialebias charrua. The sequence continues at coordinate 11,800 of JBBPBX010080591.1, read as the reverse complement.
AGACCAGTCTGGTGGGTGACCAACTTAATATGGAGGAGATTGATATCAGATTTGAGGTCACTACAGTTTCTTTAAAGAGTGAGGAGGATTAAAAAAAACTTACCAGGAACTAGGGCTGAACGATTTTGGAAAATAATCTAATTGCGATTTTTTTTTCTATAAATTGCGATTGCGATTTAAAATGCGATTATTTTTACTGGTTCTGTATTAATTCATATCACTAACGACACAACTGTTTTTTTTTTTTTTTAATCAGATAATTAATGCGCTTTTTCACGCAGAACGTTAGCTTGCTGAGCTAGCTGCTAACAGAGCACTGTCAAAACAGACCCGGTCACATGACCAGCTCGCGCTGTTTATCTCCCGCGGTCTCGGTGTCTCAGTGTCTAAGCTCAGATACACGTTTACACGAGCTAACTTACCTGAATTTATAACTTTTATGACTTATGTCGAGCCTGAAGCAACAGTGTTGGAGCGCACGGTGTTCTCCTCCTCCCTGCTCTGTTTTGCTCAGCTGAGCTCCTGCTGCTCGGCGCGGCTGTCACGTGACCAGCTCGCGCTCTGTATATCTCCCGGTGTCTCAGCGTCTAAGCTCAGATACACGTTTACATGGGCTAACTTACCTGAATTTATAACTTTTATGACTTCTGTTGAGCCTGAAGCAACCGTGTTGGAGCGCACGGTGTCCCCCATCCCTTTGCTCCACTCAGAGCTGCGCGCGGCCAGAGCGGCTCACTACCAAGTCACGTGACCAGTCAAATCGCAGCCCGTGCGATTAGTGAATCGCGTTTTAACATATCGCGAGATAATCGCAAATGCGATTAATCGTGCAGCCCTACCAGGAACCCAGATTTAAAGATTCACAAAGACAGTTTCAGCTCTTCAAAGACTGACATTAACGAGGACGATGAAGAGGATGGTGAAATGACCAATCCTGACTCTCTGCTAAAGAACTCATCAGACTCTGAATCAGAACGTGAAGACAGTATGAAAGACTGGAAGGAGAGCAGGGATCCTGAATCAGAGGTAAAAACTGTCAACAAATCTTTGAGCTGCTCTGAGTGTGGTAATATGTCAGTAACCGGACTCTTCAAAGACACATAACAAGTCATTCAGGAGTGAAGTCTTCAAGCTGTCTGCTTAATAAGAAATGTGTTGGAGAGAAGAAAAATGTAGAGTCATGCAGGAAAGTCCAGGCAAGGCCAAAATCAATAAGCTGTGATGTCTGTGGTAAAATATTTACTTTCAAATCACATTTAAACACACACATGAGAGTCCACACAGGAGACAAACCGTTTCAATGTGAAATTTGTGGACATAGATTTAGTCATAAGGGAAGTTTAAACTCACACATGAGAGTCCACACAGGAGACAAGCCATTTCAATGTGAAATTTGTGGACATAGATTTAGTCATAAGGGAGATTTAAACAGACACATGAGAGTCCACACAGGAGACAAGCCGTTTCCTTGTGAACTTTGTGGACAAAGATTTAATCATAAGGGAAGTTTATAAATAATTATTATAGGCCATGAGATGCAACTGGTGGCTAACGGCTAACCAACTTTTCATCTTAACATGTCTGCTGTGTGGAAGTATTTTACACTAAACACTGCAAGACAGCAACGTGCAATGTCTGCAGAGCTGCTGTACCAAGAGAAGAAAGCTCCGTTGTGACCTACAATACATCAAACTTAATAAACATCTGAAAAAGCACCACATTAAAGAGCACAAGGATTGTTTAACCAGGCACTGTTGTAAAGTTAGTTTTACTTTGGACGTTCGAGCTCCCTGGCTTCAGCGGTGTGTTCCTCTCGTTTAGTCCGAAGCAGGCTGTCTAATATCCGTCAGCTGCGCTCAGTCTGCCCGTCTCGGAGGAGGAGCAGACTGAGTGCAGCTGACTGAAATCAGACTGCCTGCTTCACTGCTTGATTGAATATTTGCAGCCAAGATATAGTTTACATTTACCCTCCAGGACATATTTATCAGTACAACAGTAGACAATCATAAAAAAGCATATGAACATATGTTGGAATCCTGGCAAAAACCAATGCAGATCTGTTCCTGTCTTTGATTTTATACGTCTACCTTATAATGTTTTGCTAGTTTTTTGATACTTTGTAAAAAAAAAAAAAAAAAAAAAACTTTCTTTTGTTTTTTTTCTTCTCTCTTTTGTTTTCTATTGTTTATTGTTTGTTTGTTTATTGTTTATTGTTTAAGGAAATTATACCACTGCTGTTCATTGTTCTTTAGTTTTAGCAGGTCGCTTTCGTAAATGAGCCCTTGAGGTTCAAAAGATTTACCTGACTAAATAAAGGTTGAATGAACTGGAAAAATTAAATTTTAATTAAAAGTAAAATTAAAAAACTTTAAAAAACAAAACAGCTACATTATAAAGCGATGTAAAATACTAAACTCAGGAACATGTCTGTGTTGGTTTTTGCCATGAACTTAGCAGATGTTTGAAGCCATCAATCACTTTAATATCCACTTCTTTAATATCCACTTCAGCATATTGTTTTTATGCTATTAGTGCATGTATGACAGTAAAACTCTATGACTGACTAACTCTGATTAAAACTAGGAATAAAAACATGCTTTGTGTTAGCAGGATTTAATTCTAACTTTGAAACTTATCCAACATTAAAACTTACCTCAAGTTGCGTTTTTGGACATGCATGCTTATGTTTGTACAAATTGTACTTGCCTGTAGAGAGGAGATTATTATTTTGTTTTTGTTTTAAAAGTTTATTTATTTCATATTAATTAAAAGACCGTAGGGTGTGTTCCAACTATAGAGGGATCACACTCTTAAGCCTCCCTGGTAAGGTCTATTCAGGGGTTCTGGAGAGGAGGGTCCGTCGGATAGTCGAACCTCGGATTCAGGAGGAGCAGTGTGGTTTTCGTCCTGGTCGTGGAACACTAGACCAGCTCTACACCCTCAACAGGGTCCTGGAGGGTGCGTGGGAGTTTGCCCAACCAGTTTACATGTGCTTTGTAGACTTGGAAAAGGCATTCGACCGCGTCCCTCGGGGGGTTCTGTGGGGTACTCCGGGAGTATGGGGTACCAGGCCCATTGATATGGGCTGTTAGGTCCCTGTACGACCGGTGTCAGAGCTTGGTCCGCATTGCCGGCAGTAAGTCAGGCTCGTTTCCAGTGAGAGTTGGACTCCGCCAAGGTTGCCCTTTGTCACCGATTCTGTTCATAACTTTTATGGACAGAATTTCTAGGCGCAGCCAAGGTGTTGAGAGGATCCGTTTTGGTGGCCTTAGAATCGCTTCTCTGTTTTTTGCAGATGATGTGGTCCTATTGGCTTCATCAGCTCGTGATCTACAGCTTTCACTGGAGCGGTTTGCAGCTGAATGCGATGCGGCCGGGATGAGGATCAGTTCCTCCAAATCCGAGGCCATGGTCTTGAGCCGGAAAAGGGTAGCGTGCCCTCTCCGGGTCGGGGAGGAGGTCCTGCCCCAAGTGGAGGAGTTTAAGTATCTCGGGATCTTGTTCACGAATGAGGGAAAACTGGAGCGTGAGATCGATAGGCGGATAGGTGCAGCGTCCGCAGTGAAGCGGGCGCTGTACCGGTCTGTCGTGGTGAAGAGAGAGCTGAGTCAAAAGGCAAAGCTCTCAATTTACCGATCGATCTACGTTCCCACCCTCATCTATGGTCATGAGCTTTGGGTTGTGACCGAAAGAACAAGATCTCGGATACAAGCGGCTGAAATGAGTTTTCTCCGCAGGGTGGCTGGACTCTCCCTTAGAGATAGGGTGAGAAGCTCAGTCATCCGGGAGGGACTCGGAGTAGAGCCGCTGCTTCTCCACATCGAGAGGAGCCAGTTGAGGTGGCTCGGGCATCTGGTTAGGATGCCTCCTGGACGCCTCCCTGGTGAGGTGTTCCGGGCATGTCCCACCGGGAGGAGACCCAGAGGAAGACCCAGGATACGCTGGAGGGACTATGTTTCTCGGCTGGCCTGGGAACGCCTTGGGATTCCCCCAGAGGAGCTGCTCCAAGTGGCTGGGGAGAGGGAAGTCTGGGCCTCCCTACTTAGGCTGCTACCCCCGCGACCCGACCCCGGATAAGCGGAAGAAAATGGATGGATGGATGGATGGATAATTAAAAGACACAAATACAAATTCAGATTCAAATAAATAAAATACATATAAAATAAAAGGTAGCAGAAGAAGAATAATATCTTATCATATCTGCCCCTTCTTAACAAATCATTTTTAAACAAACAAAATCAAGCAATGATAATAAAATAACATAGCAAAGAACATAATTTGTCACATTACTCATTATAATTAATAGATATTTACAAACTTATATATAACTTGTTAACAACATATTCTTGATCTTTTTCTTAAATAAAAATAATGATTTCTCTTTTTTAATATCACAGTCCAAACTATTCCATAAACATATTTTATTGAAGTAGACCTACCCCTCAAGCTAGTTCGATACTTCAGTTTAACAAAAATATCCATTCCCTTTAAATTATAACAACTATTCCTTTTTGTAAAATATGTTTGAATGTGTGGTGGTAGTATGTTATTCTGAGCCTTGAACATAATTAATAGAATATAGTAGTCCACCAAATCATAAAACTTAATTTCATTTGATAAAACAAAATACTAGAAGATGATAATAATGTTTTCTTAAGACAATTCTTACAGCTCTTTTTTGTAAAATGAAAATTGACTGGGTTAAAGTTTTACAAGCAGTGCCCCAAACATCAACACAGTAAATTAAATGTGGTACAACAATTGCGTTGTATAGCAAACCCAGAGCTTTTACATTCAGCAAGTCCCTTACTTTATACAGTACTGCCATGGACTTTGATAATTTAGTTCTTACAAAGTTAATATGTTGCTTCCATAATAATAATAATAATAATAATAATGAATTCAATTTATAACGCACTTTTCATTAGTGAAACTCTCAAAGTGCTGCACACATTCATACACCGGTAGCGGCAGACTACCATGCAAGGTGCTTTCCAGTCCTACCGGGAGAAACTCGGGGTTAAGTGTCTTGCCCAAGGACACAACGACACATGGTGTGGGGAACCGGGATTCGAACCGCCAACCTTCCGATCGGGGGATGACTGCCATTACCACTACGCCACGGCCGCCCCTCATGACAGTTTATCATCAATAATTACTCCAAGGAACCTGACTTCATTTACTCTGCGTATCTCAACGCCATCAATTTTGAAAGGAAAATCCACAGTGAATTTTTTTAAACTAAATATCATATAATTAGTTTTTCAACATTCAACGATAACTTATTTAGTTTAAACCAAGTTTGTAGTTTAACAAACTCCCTCTTAATAAGTTCAAACATCTGATTTAGGTCTCCACCCGAACAAAAGAAGGTAGTGTAATCAGCAAACATAACACAATTTAGGAAATCAGACACCTTGATTATATCATTAATGTACAAAATAAACAACTTGGGTCCAAGAACCGATCCCTGAGGAACTCCACATGAAACATTACACAGATGAGATCTAACGTCATCAATTTGTACAAACTATTTTCTTCCTGTCAAATAACGATATCCATTGTAGAGCTGGACCTCTAATACCGTATTGTTCCAGTTTTTCTAGTAAAATAGTGTGGTCAATGGTATCAAAAGCCTTTTTTAAATCTACAAATAAACGTATACAATATTGTTTATTATCTACTGCAGTAGTAATATGTTCCATCAACTTCATAAGTGCTAGGGATGTTGAATTATTAGATCTAAAACCATATTGACTGTTACTTAAGATATCATTTTTATCAAGAAATTTGTTCAGTCTGGACACAAACAATTTTTCAAGAATTTTAGAAAATTGAGGTAACAAAGATATGGGTCTATAATTATTAAATAAACATTTAACACCATTTTTGAAAAGTGGAATTACCTTTGCTATCTTCATTATTACAGCCTCATATAAAATCAATAATGATGATTTTATTGGAATAGTATCGGTATTGGTCGATCCAGATTTGGGTATCGTGATCGGATCAAAAGTTTAAAAAGTGGATCGGTGCATCCCTAGTTTTGATGAAACTAACCTTGTAGTTTTTTTTTTATATAAATTATGTAGCGTCCATCTAACCAAGGCCTTATCAGAGACAAAAGTGTCCCTCAAAGACACAGAATGTCCTCAGAGACACTGTGTCTCCTACCCACTTCTTTTGTGTGTGTTAATCTCCCAAGTCAGGATGAGTCTACATCCTGACCACCCCTGGTTCCATTCTGACTATGATAATTAAATCTCTCTGATAATCAACTCTCTTTTCTGAAAGAGACACCTATGCCCCTTTTCCACTGTTACGGTGCGGTTCAGTTCAACTCGGGTCAGCTCGTGTGTGGTTGTGCTTCCATTTACACTTCTGTACCTGTTCTGTAGGCGGGGTCCAGAATCCAACTCTTCTTACCACCTGGTGGCGGTAGTGCTCCCTTAAGCTATTTACTAACCGCAACTAGAAGAAGGACACCCTAAAGGCTTTTCCACAGGATGTTGTGAAAGAGATGAGATGCTCTAATGGAGTACCTCATGAGCTGTAACTTTTAAACCTGATTAATAATCCTACCTTATTGCCTTCCCTGTCTGCTTTAAACCCATGTATTTTCCATTTTAGTATAGCTTTTTACAATAAAGATGTATTAAAAAAAAATCTTCACTTTTATTATTTAGATATGCACAAGGTTCATGTTAAAATTGCAAAACGTCACACTGTGATCTTTAAAACTGCTTTTACAATAAGCTATAGACATGAAAACTATTTGGTTAAATTTTGTCCTTAAATGTTAAAGGTTTGTCTTTTATTAAATTTAAAAACATTAAAATATTACTTATTAATTAGTCAGTTGGTCTGCGAATGCCGTGGGGTCCTCCTAGAAGAGCTGAAGAGGTGGCTGTTGATGTCTGTGTCTCCCTGGTAAAGCTGCTGCCCCCACGACCCAGAAGCAGAAGATAATGGATGGATGGTTGATGGAGGAGACCATCAAACAGCATGAGTGGTCAGTTCAGTTGAACACCTGCCTGTTTGCTTCAGATCAGCTGTTCAAATCTCTGCAGGTTCAAATAAAAGGTGCACCAGGTCTTTCAGCTGAATCTCTCAGGGGCCATACCATACCAACTTTATTTATAGAGCACTTTATGCACCCAACAGGACCAAAGTGCTGTACACACAATCATAAAATACAATACAATCATAAAATGGAAAGGACTAAAAACGGTACTAAAATAATAAATTATGAATACAATAAAACAAAGTTAAAACATCTCATTGTACCAAAAGCCAAAGAAAAAAGATGGGTTTTAAGAAGAGACTTAAAAACAGCAAGTGAAGAGGCCTGTCTTATGTCTAATGGGAGGTCATTCCAGAGCTTAGGAGCTACCACAGAGAAAGCACGGTCCCCTCTAAGCTTGCGCTTTGTCTTCGGTACCCTCAGAAGCAACTGGTCAGCTGACCTGAGCGAACGAGAGGGTGTGTAGTAATGCAGCAGCTCAGACAGGTATGGAGGGGCATGGCCATTAAGAGCTTTAAAAGTAAATAAAAGTATTTTAAAATGAATCCTGTAACGCACCGGCAACCAGTGCAAAGAAGCCAAAACAGGGGAAATATGGTCAAATTTTCGTGTACCTGTTAAGAGTTGTGCAGCAGCATTTTGAACCCTCTGAAGCTGGGAAGTACATGAATCACTAATACCTGCATAAAGTGAATTACAGTAATCTAGCCGTGTGGTCTCAAATGCATGGATTGCTGTTTCAAAGTGCTGTCTAGGAAGGATGGCTTTTACTTTGGCTAGCTGCCTCAAATGAAAGAATCTGGATTTGACAACTGTTTTAATTTGAGACTCCAGCTTAAGACCAGCATCCATCTTGACCCCTAGATGTGTAACAACTGGCCTGACATACTGAGCCAAGGAGCAACTATCGGACAGAGAGTTGTAGTGTTGAAAGCAATTAAAAACTAGTTCTTGTTGAACTTAGTGCCTTTATTAAATGTTTCACAACAGACACGAACTACAATACATCGAGAGCACATTTTCCTTCAGCTTCTTCATCATAATCATCATCATCATTCCTTCTACCGTTCTCGTCTTCATTTCTTATCCTGCAGCTCCACCTATCCTTACATTTCTATGCTGATGATACCGTTGTTTATTGCCGAGCTAAAACAGTAGCTAAGGCTTTCCAGTTACTGCAATCCGCTTTTGACATCATCCAGTCAGATTTGTTCCATCTCAAACTTGTCCTAAATGCTGATAAAACAAAAGGGATGTTTTTTTCAAGTAGGAAGTCGGTCCCAGCAGATCTTCCTCTGATTTTATCCTCAAATGGTGTCCCTATTGAGTTTGTTGATTCCTATAAATATTTGGGTATCCTGGTCGATTCACATCTCTCTTTTAAACTCCACGTGGAAAACCTAGTGAAGAAACTGAAAGTTAAACTGGGTTTCTTTTTCAGAAACAGATCATGTCTAACACTGAATGTTAGGAAACGCCTTGTATCTGTGACTTTCCTTCCCTCCATTGATTACGGTGACATTCTCTACATGAATGCTCCTACAAGCACCCTGCGGATGTTGGATGTTGTCTATCATGGTGCACTAAGATTCATAACTGGTTGTGATTATCGTACCCACCACTGCACCCTGTATTCACTGGTTAACTGGACATCATTAACCTCACGCAGACTCTTCCACTGGTACATTTTCATCTTTAAATCACTTCTTGGTCTGCTGCCCTCATACATCTCCTCCTACATGTCTTTGCGTGAGTGCAGCTACAGTGTGCGCTCTCAGGACATGATTACCTGCAGTGTTCCGTCAGTGAGGACTGAACTTGGAAAAAGGGCCTTCTCCTACTCTGCTCCTGCTTCATGGAATATCTTACAAAAAGATCTGAAGCTCTCGGCCCTGACCTCTCTGGATGGTTTTCAGAATCTGTTGGAATCCTGGCAAAAACCAATGCAGATATGTTCCTGTCTTTGATTTTATTTTATTTTTTTATTATTATTATTGTAACACCACCGCTTGAGGTGGAGAAGTGTCACGAACACATCCGAAGGTTGTGGGGTGGAGAAGGAGTAACCACGCTGAAAGGGAATAGCTTGGCTGCACAAACTTTATTCAGCTCTTCAATACAACGTCATCCCCTCATGAACGCTGCCCGCGTCTCCCGTTGTTTCGCCCGCTTAACCTGAACACACCCAAAAACCCACGAAGAAGAAGTCTCTTAAAGACACAGTAACCTAAATATGTAACTGCCCAAATAAATCATCTTACATCAAAATAAATCAAAATAAATCATCTTACATACTTCCCCCTCTTTAAATGAAATGTTGTGGTGGACCACTAGGGGGCTCTACTCACACCCAGTGGACAGAATGTGTACAGGATGCTTTTATTGTGAAAGGTCCAGAGGACCGGATATGGTGTTGGTATATAAGGCGGTGTTGGGTGGTTTCCCGCCAGTTTAGTAGGAGATGATTAAAAGTGAAGAACTATATCCCGTCTCCTGTGTCGTCTCTTCACCACCTCCTACACTGGTGACCTACGTGAATTGAAATGACGACATCTGAAGGTCCAGCCAGCTCTCCTCAGCTGTCCGAGGTTGTGGAACCTCCACCGGCGGCCCCGCTCGCTTTTGCGGTGGCCGTTAAAATCCCGGACTTCTGGCTGCACGCACCTCAGTCGTGGTTCGCCCACATCGAATCACAGTTTGCTCTTCGCGGGATATCTGCAGACGACACCAAATACCACCATGTGGTAGCTTCACTGGACCCATCGTCCACACAGCGGGTAATGAGCCTGCTCGAAGACCCTCCTGCACCATCCATCCATGCATCCATCCATCCATAAAACATCCATACATCCATCCATCCATCAAACATCCTGCCTTCCTGAACCAGACAGATGGATTCTTTACTGACTGAGGTCCACGCTTTATCCATACATCCACCCATCCATCCATCAAACATCCATCTATCCATCATCAAACATCCATCCATCAAACATCCTGCCTTGCTGAACCCAGACAGATGGATTCTTTACTGACTGAGGTCCACGCTTTATCCAACCATCCATGCATCCATCCATCTATCAAACATCTATCCATCAAACATCCATCATCCATCAAACATCCTGCCTTCCTTAACCCAGACATATGGATTCTTTACTGACTGAGGTCCACGCTTTATCCATCCATCTATCAAACATCCATCCATCCATCAAACGTCCATCCATCAAACATCCATACATCTATCCATCAAACATCCTACCTTCCTGAACCCAGACAGATGGATTTACTGACTGAGGTCCACACTTTATCCATCCATCCATCCATCCATCAAACATCCATCCATCCATACATCCATGCATCAAACATCCATCCATCCATCTATCCATCAAACATCTCAAACATCCATCAAACATCCATCCATCCATCCATCAAACATCTATCCATCCATCAAACATCCATCCATCCATCAAACATCCTGCCTTGCTGAACCCAGACAGATGGATTCTTTACTGACTGAGGTCCATGCTTTATCCATCCATTCATCCATCCATCCATCAAACATCCACACATCCATCCATCCATCCATGCATCCATCCATCAAACATCATCCATCCATCATCAAACATCCTGCCTTCCTGAACCCAGACATATGGATTCTTTATTGACTGAGGTCCACACTTTATCCATCCATCCATCAAACATCCATCCATCCATCCATCAAACATCCATCCATCATTCATCTATCAAACATCCATCCATCTATCTATCCATCCATCTATCAAACATCCGGCCTTCTTGAAACCAGACAGATGGATTCTTTACTGACTGAGGTCCATGCTTTATCCATCCATACATACATCCATCTATCAAACATCCATCCATACATCCATCCATCCATCAAACATCCAGCCTTGCTGAACGCAGACAGATGGAGTCTTTACTGACTGATGTCCACCTTTTATCCATCCATGCATGCATCCATCCATCCATCCATCAAACATCCATCCATCCATCCATGTATCCATCCATCAAATATCATCCATCTATCCATCAAACATCTTGCTTTCTTAAAAACATGATAAACTGAAATTGTGTGTGTGTTTGTGTGTGTGACTGTTTTGTGGTTTCTAAGGACAGTGTTTTGTCAGGACAGTAATGAACTGTAATCTGCTTGTCTGTTTATAGCATATGACAATGTCCATAAAAACCACAAAACAGTCACACACACAAACGCACACAATTTCAGTTGAACATGTTATATTTACATGTATATGTCTATCTGTACAGTATATGTAATGTATATGCATATACAGTATACATGTATATGCATATATGTATATACACTGTATATGAATATGCATATATGATATGCTTATATACATGTATATATGTATATTTGTGTGTATGTATATGACATAGATATCAATTTTATAAATAATGCAGGGATTGTTATGTATGACTTCAATATTATTAGTCACAGTTTTTAAATTTATAGTTTTCTTTCATTCAGCTAATTTTAATTTCATCTTAGTCCACCCATCATGAGAGGAGTTTTGTAAATACTATGTCCATCCATCTTTCCTTTATGTGAGATGGATACTTTGGCCAAAAACAATCATGTAATGTTTATTGGTTTACATGTGACAGCAGCTATCATCAAAATGTAGAATTTCCTCTAAATATAAGTATAAATGATCTGTTCCAGATGACGTGAACACGTCCAGAGTCAGGAGATCGCAGGTAGCCAGAAGAGCGATCAACTTCCATTAAACACGAGTA
>JBBPBX010080590.1:0-16134 GCA_038048925.1 Garcialebias charrua | reverse complement strand
CTTCAGGTGTTGCGGAGGGGGGACGATAACAACCTACAACAGTTAAGGGCTGACCTCCTTTCAAACTGATGTTCACAGCTAAAGCCTCAAACTGGTTTGCGATTGTTTTTTTAGATGCAATCCTGGCAGCCAAAGAGTCTCTGATGTAAATAGCGACTCCACCTCCCTTTTTATTACGATCACAACGATAGATCTTAAATTCATTGATTGCCAGGTCATTTTTCAAAACAGATTTTTTGAGCCAAGTTTCAGAGATAACGATCACATCTGCCCCAGAAGAACTGATTAGGATTTTCAATTCATCAAGTTTTTTTATGAGGCTACGAGCGTTTATATGCAGGAAATGGAGACCTGAATTATTTCTGGGTGGCGTTTGCATGTTCTCTCCATGAATGCGAGGGTTTTCTTCGGGTGTTCTGTTTTTTTTCCATGGGCCAAAAAATCAAACCAGACATCCATCTAACCATCCATCCATCCATCCATCTGTCATCCATCCATCTATCCATTCATCCATCTATCTATCAATTCATCCATCCATCTATCCATTCATCTATCAATTTATCTATCCATCCATCCATCTATCTATCCATTCATCCATCAATCCATCTATCCATCCATCCATCCATTCATCCATCATTCTATCTATCCATCCATCTATCCATTCATCCATCAATCCATCTATCTAGCCATCCATTCATCCATCTACCCATTCATCCATCAATCCATCTATCCATCCATTATCTCTGCCAAGCAAATTTAGTTTAAAAAGTAACTTTAAATTAATTTAATTAAACATATATGTTTAATTAATGAATCAGCCTTATGTGAGGGAAATTCACACACACACGCACACACACACACACACACACACACACACACACACACACACACACACACACATACACACATACACACACACACACATACACACACACACACATACCATGTAAACGTTGTCTCATTTTATGTCATCTGTGTGTTTTCATGGAATTGCAGATGTATATGAAGTTTGAAGTCCTGCAAACCACAGATAAGTCTGAGCCAGTGTGCTGCCTGCTCAGAATGTGGACTGAGCTGGTCCTGGACCGAGCTGGTCCTGACCTGAACTTGACAGTGGAGGGAACACGTGACGAACAGCAGCCAGAACAATCTCAACGTTGTGTTTGCTCATGGTGAAATACTGACTCTGCTTTAAATGAATTGTTCACAAACATAGAAAGCCTTTACCAAAACCAGATTCCAACTCTCACCCCCCCCCCCACCAAAAGCCAAAAGGAGAAAGCAAGTGATCATGTTTTTTGCATGTGTGAATTAATTTGTCTGTTAGCAAAATATCTCATGAACCCAATGATGAATTTTAATAAAATTTTCAGTAACTGAACAACTTTTGGAGTCAAGTCAATAAAAGTGGCTACCAAAGCTAACTGGCCTTATATAACGCAAAAATTGTTATAATAAATAAAAATAATTATAATTAATTAGTCACTTTGACAGTTATTGAGCTCAAATCTGGTGTGGGTGAGGAAGTTTTGATTCACTCTCAACAAATAGGTTAAATGCTTCTCATTGCATTAAACTTTGCTTAAAACTTTAACATTATCACTTGGAATCAACCATGTTTGTTAGTATAATATAATATGACTAACTAGATTTAAATTTAAATACATTTTACATAAAACTAATAACTGACTATACGTTGTAATGGCTTTTTTGAAAGGCTTCTTTGGATGGTGAACTCAAGAACTTTAAGCGAAATATCTTCTCTGCTGCTTTCATGTAAGTTATAGTTCAACAGTGTAAAATGTGTCTTGAGCAGTTGTAGCATAAATTAAATTTAAAAAACACAGTGTGTAAATCTACATGGAGCTTTGTAATATGTGCATATTGGGCACCTGAGGTAGTCAGCTTCCAGGAAGCACCTGTGGTCCAAACATTCAACAATCCCCAAATCACTCAGCTGAAGAGAGATTTGATGATTGTCGTGGATTGTCTTAGATAATGGTAGACTCAAAAATTAAACATTACTTGTCTTTTGTCACATTTATTATACAAAATAAATAAAGAATATTCAGACAAAACAAGAATTATGCAATTGCAGGTAACCCATTCCTCAGTTTACAGTAATCTGAGAAAGTCACGGCCTGATGGCTGACAAAAACGCATCATATGTGGTACATGAGGTGGAATGAAATAGTGTACTCAAGGTCACATATAAGTATAAGACGTAACAGTATATACAATATACACTAAACAATAATACAATATAATATGGTATATTTCCTGATGCATGCTCAATAATCCAGGTAGAAAAATCAAAAATCTAAAAAATGTTCGATGAATCTCATCAAACATCCAGAAGATTGGTAAGTGACTTTTTTATATTAACATAAATTCATATAATTAACTTTTCAAGACCAACAGGTACAGTTGAAAAATGGCAGCCCAGACAAAAAACAGAAAACATCGCACTCAAGTTGATGTGAGTAAATTGAAACACCAACACCTTCTCTCTGAGGATAATGAATTAGATGTAACAGGTCAAAGATGTTTTAAAACAGTATCATTCAAACCTCTGTTTGAAGTCAAATATGTGGTAATGAAAAAAAAAATCTTGCATACAAGCACATGATGACGCCGACATTACACAGTGGGGGGTGGGGGGAGGGGGCTGCCGAGGAGGGCCAGAGTCCTGAAATGATGACAGAATGTTTATTCAGCTGGGCTCCTCTGAAAAGTCTGTGGAATTCCTCAGTAGAAGGTTTGGAATGGGTGAGAGCGTCAAGTTCACAAAACTTCTACAGGCGTGTTGAGATAAGACAGCCTGTCAAAGCTAGTCGGGGAGCCGAATGTCAGATAAACATGATTGTTTTGGGGACAGGCAGAACTTTAATGACATCTACCTTCAGTCTGTGTCGGTCCACTCGCTTCCGAAATGTCCAAGTTAAAATGACCATACCAATGGAACGTGCATGAGAAAATCCCTGAGATCTAATCCATTAAATCAAAAGTCTGGGTTCCCGAGACATGAATCAAGCCATCATGTAGGACAGGCAGCCTGACCAGGTACAGGTTTGCTACCAACATCTTCCTTTTTTGTTGATAGACCAGGGACCAGACAAATCCAAAAAGCAGGAACCAGTTATCATAAATCCAATTAATTATGTGTCCTTAAGATCCACAGATGACAGCAGAGATAGACACATCATCAAGTCTTCCAAGTCGATGAGATATCCAGCTGTGTGCATGCCAACAGGACAAATCGGCTCGCCTACAGCCTGTCTTCTCTTTAAAGGACAACACCCACCGTGACAGTAACAATTCACCATATTGGAGAATTACTGTAGTATTTTATGAATTTTATTTTCATTTTTGCATTTGGGCCAGGCGAGGGTTAAAAAAAAAAAAAAAAAAACACTCCCGAATGAATCCGGAAACCTGGCCGAAGAGTCCCGAAGGGTCATGCCTTTTGTTACATTGATCTCCACCCAGAAAGCAAGGCAGAAGGTAGGAGTGAGTTTCCATGGAGGTTTATGAGAGTGAGAGTAAAACTGCATATTTCCTGGTGCATTTTTGTGTACAACTGGACCAGTGGTCTGCTTTTATTTTTTATTTATTTTATAGACCTTTTTAATAAGATATAACACCGCTGCGACTGTTGCTGGCTGCTCTCCTCTCCTCTGCCCAGAGAGGAGCGAGCCGCGCGGCTTCTCCCTGGCTCCCCGTTCCGCTGCGTCAGCTTTGAAGTTCGTGCCGGGGCTCGGTTCTGTCCCAGCCTTGTTGCTGGAGCACGGGGAAGCACAGAGAGCACGGGAGAGCACGGGGAAGCCCGCGCGCTCAGAGCTCCGCGCTGCGGCTGCCTTTCTACTCCCGACCTGTCTGGTCAGGGGAGAGAATAAAAAGGCGATGCGGAAATGAATGAATTTGTCGCGATCAAGCGAATTAAACTAGTATGTCTACGTGGATGCTGCTCAGAATATGACAGACATCAGTGAGCAACCGCTTCTCTTTTTTTTTCCTCTCTTAGAGCAGCGGTCATGGAAGTTGATGAAGGCTTATTAAAACTCCGCCTGTAACTCCAAGGCGGAATCTTTAGTGATGTGAATGCCCATATTTGGAGAGGGGCAGATCTTCCCGGAGCTTCTGCTAAAATCTGCTATAAATCATGAAATAACACATTTTGCATTATTTCTCTACAATATAAATAAACGCTCCTGTATTATTTTTAAATAAACTAATAAATATTAATGGCGATGCAATTTGAAAACATGGTGGGTCATGGACTTTAAAGAAATGTTATCCGTTGTGTTGAGGGACCAACTGACCAAATTGAAGTCCGTAGTTATGATTCGGAAGATTTTGTAGAAGAGAGGCTCTCAGACAGTTTCACAGACAAGACGAAGCAAAAGCAAAGCGGTGACCGAGAGGAGACGTCCGCCCTTGAGAAGCGCAAGTGTTGAATGATGCATGTTTTTGGTCTGTGGGAGGAAACCAAAGTACCTAGAGGAAACCCACGAAGCACGGAGAAAAAGTGCATGCTTCCACCCAGAATGGTGCCCCCGGCCGAGATTTGAACCAGGAACTTTTTTGCTGAGAGACAGCAGCTCTACCAGCTGAGCTAAATTTGATTTAATAGTATCTTAGTCATTACCAATGCATAATCTTGAGTGTGATGTTTCATTATATCACATGAGACTATAAGATTATTTTTCTGTCACTCCTCAACATAAGATGATTAATTATTATAAAACTTTAGTATTCATTTGAGTGTAAGTTACTGATTATTTTTCAGATCTAAGTACATTTGGTCTAACTTCAAATCAAGCCAACAGAAAATGTTCATGTTTTATAAAACATAGCTTTGATAATATTTCTTTCTTTTACTCTTGATTCTGCAGTTTGAAAAAAAAGCTCATTGTTCTGTTTATGAAACTTCAGCCAGTTTGTTAACATTTTTTTGTTAACCCAGCTAAAAAGTTTAGATTTGTGTGGTTACAGGAAAATGCAAAAGGAAACAATTCCCAGTCAGCAAGCACTTCCTTTCCCAGCATTAAGATGCACTCAAGCTGTCTGAGGGACTCACAGCAACGGGGCTTCAGCTCGGGGAGTGTATATTACAGATCGCTCCGTCTCACGGCTGCATCCAACAGGGCTGCAAGGCAGTCGGAGAGAAAATAAAGATTGAATGAAATCCATCCCAATCTCCAGTCAACAGGACAGGGAAATCAGGTTTCAATTCTCCTCCCACTAAACCGGAAAACAATCTCCCTCGGATGTTGCGAGCATCAACAGCGAGAAAGTGTCAGCATCTTAAAGCTCTCGAAGCTGCCGGTGCTGCTTAAATGATACATCCTCTGGAGGATAAACACACTGGAATTAACTTCCATATACCCAAACACACTTTTATCAAAGAGCCGCAAAAGTTGTGCCCACTATGTTAAAAAAAGGAAGGATTCAATTTCCTTTTTTTTTTCTGAGGTATTGGTTGCCCCATAGGATTTTTCTTGAAAAGGACACAGTGGGGCACTGAACAAAAACATGCACATATAATAAAAGACTATTAATAAAGCTCTCTATCTAAGGAAGCAGCAGATTGTGTTGACTCTTCACTTCATCACAGTCTCCCATCCTGAGCAAGCACAAAGGAGACAGTGGAAAGGAAAAAATCCCTTTGAACATGAAGAAATCTCCAGCAGAACCAGGCTCAGGGCGAGGACATCTGCTTCAACCAGCTGGGTTTGAGAGGACAGGACATAGAAACGACAGGACGTAGAAACAGACAAACACAGAATGACACAGGTCCAGATGTGGTTTCTATAGGAGGAAAGACAAAAAAACACGTTGAGAGAAATAAATACAAACAGGTAGAGCAAGTAAAGACAGCAGCAAAGTGAAGAAATGTGGTCAATTTGTCCTCCAGTAGTCTAAGCCTATAGCAGCATATAGCTAAGAGATAGCTCATGAAACCCAAGCCCACCCTATAGGATTTATCAAAAAGGAAAGACTTAAGCCCAGTCTTAAAACTGGACAATGTGTCAGCCTCAGACAGAAACTGGAAGTTTGTTCCACAAGAGAGGAGCCTGAGAACTGAAAGATCTTCCTCTCATTCTGCTTTTGGAAACTCTAGGAACCACAAGTACACTTGCAGCTTGGAAAATATGGAACAATAAGATCTATAATATAAGATGGAGCTAGGTTGTTGAGAGCTTTGTAGGTTAGAAATGTTTATTTATATTCTGAATTTGACAGGGAGCAAATTAAGAGAAGCTAAAACTGGAGATATATTATCTCTCAAGTTAAGACTCTGGCAACAGCATTTTGGATCAGCTGAAGACTTTTTAAAGAAGTTGTGAGAGTTTATGAAGGGGACTGTTGTTTCACTTTTTTCTGATGTAAGATTTGGCCTGTGTTTTCAATTTATGAGAGGTCTGGACTGCAGGTAGTTGGATTCAGTGCCTGGACTCTGTTTATATTAAGCCATGTATGCTGCTGTAATGGACATAGTTTGTGCTTTAACATTGTCCAGCTGAAATATACAAGGCATTCAGTAACAAAGAAGTAATCTAGATAGGAGCAGCTGTTTTAAATCTTGTATATACTTTTCTGCATTCATAATGCCATTTATAGACCTGTCTGCACATGATTGACTAATGCACCTCCATACCATCAGAGAGGTGGGCTTTTAAATTTTCTATCAATAACAGGCTGGATGGTTTTTCTCATTAGTATGAAGGACGTGCCATCTGCGGTTTCTAAAAACAGTTTGTCATTTTAATTTGTCTGATCACAACACGTTTCCACTTTGTCTCATTTGCTTTAAATGAGTTTGGTTCAGAGAAGTTTCTGGACACGTTTGCACGCCTCCTTCTTTGCATGACAGGCCTTTAAGATGATGATAGACCTGTGTATTTATGAATGACACAGTTACCTGTGTTTACAGACAGTGATTTGTGGGCGTGTTTCTGAGCCCAGATTCTTACAAATTTTGATGAGATTATAAATTGTAGACAATATAATAAGCAAGACTCTGGTTTCCTTCCGCAGACCAAAAACATGTGTGTTAGTCTGATTGGTAACTCTAAATTGTCCCTAGGTGTGAGTGAGAGAGTGAATGGTTGTTTGTTTCTATGTGGCCCTGTGATGGACTGGAGACCTGTCCAGGGTGTACTCCGCCCCTCGCACAGTGATTGCTGGACATGGGCACTGGCAACCCCCATGACCCAAAATAATAATTAATTAATTAATTTAGTTAATATCGCTCAGCCCTCGCACAGTAATTGATGGACATGGGCACCGGCGACCCCCGTGACCCACATTGGAAGAAGCGGGTAAAGATAATGGATAGATGGATAATAAGCAAGGTCTTTTCCAGTTTACTGGGTATTATTTTTCGTCTAAAATAGTACAATTTCATTAACTTTTGTTATTTAGTTAAACTCTGACAAGGCTGAGTCAGGTCCTCTGCATGAGTTCTTCTTTTTTGACATGTTTTGTCTGTATAATATACAAGTATAGGTTTATAATGATATAAAACTAAGCTTGCATTCAGCTCCTCAGACTGAAGAAGTATTTTGATTAGAAGACAAAACATTTCAACAAAGAAGAATCTGTCCAAAGGGCCTGACTTAACCTTGTTATGGGGCGGCCATGGCGTAGTAGTAATGGCAGTCGTCCCCCGATCGGAAGGTTGGTGGTTCAAATCCCGGTTCCCCACACCATGTGTCGTTGTGTCCTTGGGCAAGACACTTAACCCAGAGTTGCTCCCGGTAGGACTGGAAAGCGCCTTGCATGGCAGTCTGCCGCTACCGGTGTATGAATGTGTGTATGAATGGGTGGATGGTTGGTATTGTAAAGCGCTTTGGGGCCCCTCATAGGGGGCTGGAAAGCGCTATATAAATAAGCTCCATTTACCATTTGTTAGATTCATCTACCTGGATTATTGAGCATGCATCAGGATATTTAGTTTATTATTTGATGTGTTTTCTATGTTCCGTTGTGACTGAAATATTGGTTTGTCGGATTAACAAATCATTGCACCCTCTTTTATTTATATTTTGGACAACAGCCCTTGTTGGACTTGAAGTTGTACCAAAAAGTTGAGAATAATTTGCATTATACATTTTTGATCTAGACAAAAAAACATAATCAGGTATCAAGAGAAGGAACTGAATTGTGTATTAGCAGATCAAGTGTAGCAGAGAAGCATGTGAGGGCAATGCAGGACATGTAAAAAACATGCATGTTAGGCTGATTGGTAACTCTAAATTGACCCTGGGTGTGAGTGAAACCGGTCCCTCTTGTAAATGAGTCCCTGTGGCTCAACGAGGCCAGCCTGTATAAATAAAGGTTGAATGAATGTAGAAAAACTGCAAGACTGGGGTGAGATGTACAATAGAAGTGGTTGATATGAGGTAGGGCTGGGCAATATCTTGATATTTAAATATATACACACACATATATACATATATATTTTTTATTTTTTATTTTTTCGATATAAATTGACATTATTTCGATATAAACGATATAGTTCTACAAGAAAATCCTCCAGCTCTAGGACTAGGACAAGCTTTGAACCAGAAATATAATTTTGTTATTATTTTATGGAGAAAAAAAACCATTGAGACATATATCCTAATCCCCATTTTTCTTAAAATATTGAGATTTTAAATTTGGTTCATATCGCTCAGCCCTCGCACAGTAATTGATGGACATGGGCACCGGCGACCCCCGTGACCCAAAATGGAAGAAGCGGGTAAAGATAATGGATAGATGGATAATAAGCAAGGTCTTTTCCAGTTTACTGGGTATTATTTTTCTTCTAAAAAACTCAGGGGAGTGGTGGTGCAGAGGCTAAGAATGTGAGCTTGTGATCGGAAGATCGCCAGTTCAAGCCCCGGTACCGACAACATCAAGAATGTGGGTGGGATAAGTGAAGCAGTCACACCTGTCTCCACCCTCATCTGCCTAACTCTGGACCCTTGAGCAAGGCCCTTAACCCCCACCATCTGCTTCCCTGGGCACCCTAGATAACAGCTCTCTGCTCCACACAGAGGGCCGTGGTTGCTCGGTGGTCTGTGGTTGTGTTAGGAAGGGCATCCGGTGTAAAAACAATTGCCAAGTCTTCGTACAACTAGCTTGCTGTGGTGACCCCTGACAAAGGGAGAAGCTGAAAGAAGAAGAATCGCTCAGCCCTACTTTGAGTAGGATTAAATCAGGGATCAGCTCTGAAATGCTTCGTGTTTGAAGTGGTCAACATGTTGACAGATGAGATCTAACAGGAGTCTTCTGATTGCAGATGACCTTGTGACCTGTAATGAGATTGGGGAGCAGTTGGAAAGTAGCCTAGAAGGCTAGATTCATGCTCTGGAGAAAAGAGATGTCAGTAGAAGCGTGACAGAGCACATATGTGTGAAGGAGTGATAGACAGGTGGAAGAGCTGAGCTGAAAGGTGTAGAGGTATCGAAGGTGGATGAGTTTAAATACTTGGGATTAACCATCCAAAACAGCAACAATGCTCAAGAGGTGAAAACAAGGATCCCAGGGATGATTTGTGACAGAAGGGAAGCTGCAAAAGTGAAAGAGAAGCTTTACAAGATGGCAGTGAGACCTGCCATGATGTCTGGATGTTAAAATATTCACTGGAAGTGAATAAAATCAACAGAATTAGAAACAATTACACCAGAGGGACAGCTCAGGTTGAATGAGGGGCTGAGACTGTTTGGACATTCACAGATATAATAAAGTTATACCCTCTTACAAGTGCAGCTGTCTAGACAGATTATGAAAACAAAGTTTAAATTACATAGTGTTAAAATGTGATGAATCTGTGAGAGTGTAAATTCACTGAAAGCTCTAAAGCAGAAGGCAAATTGTAAAAGAGGAAAGAAGAGCTGTTGAATAAAAAGCTGCTCGTACTTTCTTCTGTTGGTACTTAGGTGAAGACCAACAGCTCAGCAGAGAGGAAAATGACCAAACTGTGGGCCAGGTTGGATACCTCAAAGATTAAGCTCTCACCTCACTGACCAGGGGGTGATGGTGGATTTTCCACCCCATTAAACTAAATGAAGAAAGGTTTACGTTAGCAACATTTCAATCAACATCTGTTCAGGAAACCAGTTTTAAACAGACCCTTGCTCACACTTCTTCACAACTGAAAGTCATTGAGGTTTGTGTGCTCTCCTATCAATTCAATTCAGTTCAGTTTATTGACATGGCGCCAAATCACAACAGAAGTTGTCTCGGGGCACTGAACAGAAACATTCACATACATACAAAAAACTATTATTAGAGTTCTCTAATGAACAACATTATACTATTTTATATGTGAATGACTTGGTAAATGTGTCAGGACTCCTTAAATGTGTACTTTTCGCTGATGATACCACTTTTTTCTGTTCAGGTGAAGATATAGAACAAATGTTAGAATTGATAAAGACAGAATTTGTCAAGATACAAACTTGGTTTAAAATAAATAAATTATCATTAAATCTAGAAAAAACTAATTACATGATATTCGGTAATAAAAAGAAAACTGTTGATGTTCCACTCAAAATTGAGGATGTTGAGATTTGTAGAGTGAATGAGGTGAAGTTTTTGGGTGTTATCATTGATGACAAACTGACATGGAAACAACACATAAATTCTGTAAGAATAAAAATAGCTAGATCGATAGCAGTACTGTACAAAGTCAGAGACCTATTGAATGATAAAGCTCTGTATTTGTTGTATAACACAATCATTGTTCCACACTTAATCTATTGTATTGATGTTTGGGGGAAAGCGTGTAAAACAATCACAAAGCCTATTTTTGTATTACAGAAAAGAGCTGTAAGAATTATCACTAGAAAGCATTACCGTCATCCATCAAGTACATTATTTTATCAACTAAAATTATTGAAGTTCCATGATTTGGTAGACTATAATATTTTATCAGTTATGTATAGAGCTCAAAATAATGCATTACCTTTAAATATCCAAATGCACTTTGTTAAAAGACAAAGTTGTTATAATCTTAAGGGAACAGAGTTGTTTGTAAAACCACAATTCAGAACCAGTTTGAAGGGACGTTCTACCTCAATTCAGGGAATTAGATTATGGAATGGCTTGGAGAATGTAGTTAAACCGCATTTCCTGCGAAAATGCACGTGTGAATGCCTTAGCGCCGCTCCGCCCTTCTCGTGGCGACCGCGGGAAGTCGAGCTGGTCCACCCTGAAACACTCTCGTGCCTTTCCCGTGCCCGTTCGGCACCCAATGCGTGCACCCAATTTGGTCCACATTCCAAAATGGCCGCCTTCCCATTTATCGTACAACGTTGACGCCAGAGGGTTTTCTGTGCGTCTTGGTGAATTGGACAAGTGTACCAAATTTCATGATCCTACGTGAAACTAAGGCCAATGTGGAGGGTAGTTTGAAATTTTCTAGGTGGCGCTCTTGAGCCGTTTCTTTTGAAATTTTGGCCACGCCCCCAAAATATGTAATCGTTCACCAGTCCTGATGAGTCTGCCAATTTTGGTGAGTTTTGGGATATGACAAAGCCCCCAAAATGCCATTTCATTTTAGCGCCATTCATTTTCAATGGGATAAAAATGGCCGAAAAGTTCGCCTTTCCTTTCATCGTACAACGTTGGTGCCAGAGGGTTTTCTGTGCGCCTTGGTGAATCGGGGAGGTGTACCAAATTTCATGATCCTACGTGAAACTAAGGCCAATGCGGAGGGTAGTTTGAAATATTCTAGGTGGCGCTCTTGAGCCGTTTCTTTTGCAATTTTGGCCACGCCCCCAAAATATGTAATTTTTCACCAGTCCTGACGAGTCTGCCAAATTTGGTGAGTTTTGGAATAATCAAAACAAATGTGTTAAAAAAATATATGTGAAATAACGTGATGTGTATTGTATTAGTTAGAAAATTAGAAAGAGTTAGTCATTTTGTACTGTTAGTTAGAAAATTAAAAAAGAGTTAATAATTTTGTACTGTTGGTTGAAGAATATTATTGTTTAACCTGACTGTTGGAAAAAGTTGGTTGAAAATTATTATTGTTTACATGGTTTGACTACTGTTGTTTAATCTGATTGTTGGAGATAAGGGGCAGATATAATAAGATTTATTCTTCTTTCTGCCACCTTTCATTTTTTTACATCTTGTACACTATCATTATGAGATTGCCTTGTATTGTTTCTTTTGTAAAAAAATGAACAAATTTAATAAACATAAACATAAACATAAACATATCTCATATTCTCTGTTCTTTTTATATCTTGTGTGATTCATTGTGTATATTCCTTTATACTGAAACTCTGGCACAACAATCTCCTGCAGGAGCAATAAAGTTCTAACTTATCTTATCGTATCTTATCTCTTAATCATAAGATTGCTGATATGGTTCACTCGGTTTGAATTAAATGTGGATGTTTTGTAAAATATACTGGACAATTTACAAAGTAGCTACCTGGTTTAGTTTTAGGTGGACAGTTTCAGCTGTCCACCTACGCATGGCTGCTCAAAGCAAGAAGTTCACCGATCATCACTGGTCATCAGGACCTTCCTACCAAGTCAGTCAAAATGTGTGATTTTCTACCAGGGACATACACCTAAAAGATACTCCCAGGAAGTTGGCTCCCCGGTTCATCAGCCCATTCCCTATCATCAAGATCATAAACCCATCTGCAGTAAGACTCCAACTTCCTAGCTCTATGAAAATTAATCCCACCTTCTATGTCTCTCAAGTCAAGCCCGTCCCAGATAGTCCTTTATTCCCTCCTGTCGACCTCCCTCCACCCGCCTGGTTGATCGACAATCATCCAGCCTTCACGGTCCGAACCATCTTGGATGTGTGACACCAAGGACAAGGATACCAATACCTAGTCGACTGGGAGGGATACAGCCCTGAAGAGCGATCTTGGATCCCTCGTTCTTTCATCCTCGACCCAAGCCTCATCACCGCATTCTTCAAGGCCCACCCCGAGAAGCGCCTCAGATTGCCTGGGGGTGATTCTTGAGGGGGTGGGTACTGTAAGAGTAGCACTTGCTGCAGCTCCAAGATGGCCGCTAATCATCACCAGCTGATGGCTATCTGCCTGATGAGTTCCAGCACTACTTAAGGCTGCAGTCAAGTTCACTGGAGCATTGATCCTTCTCTTGGTATTTATGCTTCTGGCCAGTATTACTGAGAGTTTACGAAAGACTTACCTTGTTTTTTGTATCTGCAGTCATCCTGTTGCCTTGGGTCCTGTCCTGGTTCATCTTGGTCCTGTGCCTCATCCTTCGTGCCTTGCCATCCAGCCACTTACCTGTCTTGTCCAGCTTGCCTGGTGAACTCGTCTCTGGAACCATTTGGATTTACAACTGTGCCTCTCTGTCTCATCCAAAACTGTAAGAAGAGTGAACAAACTAATTATTGCCAACGCCCTCTCCACCTACCAAATCCATCTGACCTTGTCCTTCCTGGGACTCCAGGCGACAAGCATTTTATATGTATATATTGATCATTGTAAATAATAAACACTATTTACTTTTTCTAAGCCTGAGTCTTGTGTCTTTCCGGGTCTCGTACTACAAAGTATCAGGGTAACCTGAATCTTAACATGGTTTTGCTGACATTTAAAGAAAGGTTATTTTCCTGACAGCAGCTGGTCAGTGATTTCACCTAATCTCTGTAGGCACTCTCGTCATAACGAAACCTGTAATTTTCCCAAGTGCATCTACAAATTAGCCAAAAAAATTCAACAAGTTCCCCATATCTAAGCTATCTTCTGGCCCTGTCACATTATAACATTTAATACTAAATAATTTATGCAAACGTATGAAAAACAATATCAAGCACACTGGTGTAATTGTAAAGTACATGTACTTTTTGAAAATGTTTCAAGCACACTAATATACAATGGTACAGTTATTGATTTTGTACATGCACATCATTTTCACTGCATGCCGACGTGTTGCTCACAAGTTTGACATGTTACAGATACACAACAGGTAAGCTTAATATAAGTTCACACAAGTTACATGTAAGGTACACATCAGTTCACATACATCGGAAACCAGCTGGCGTAGCAGATAACAAAACTTATTCATATCATGTTCTGAGATGTTGAGTTGAACTCAGAGTGCAGGCAGACACAAGCTCAGGAATAAAACAGAAATTAATTTATCAAACAAAAAGACTGGTGTGGCAGCAAAACTTACTTGGAACATGAGAACAAGAAGACATAGAGGAAAACAAAGCATGAATGACTGTGGGAAGCTCAGCATAACCCAGGGACAGTGGTGGGCAGATGAACGCTAGATAGCGCTAAAGCGCTAATCCGCTTACAGTGGACCTAAACTTTTTGTCAGCGTTTTTGTGGATTGACTAACTTTTATAATTCATAAGCGGATTTGTGCTATTTTTATTTAAAATGCAGTACCGCTAATAACTAATTATCTATCAGTAAAAACCAATAAACTTATTTACAAGCTCTTATGCTGCTTGTTTTACCTTTTTCCCCACCATAAAGAGCAGAGAGGAGGAAGGGTTGGAGGGGGGAGGGGGGGCAGAGCGGAGAACAGACTCGGATCTACCATGTAGGTAAATGATGCCGTTGCCTGGGGATCCCATCAGCATGGGGCCCCGGCCCCGCCGCGCCCCGGCCAGTCACCTACATCCCTAACATTGATCCTGCTTGTTAATGTACATTTAACATAAAAATAATTATAGTTACGATGAAAACGATCATTAAATACGCAATAAAAAAACGGTCGATTTCTTTATCCCCCTACTAAAAATGGACTATTCCATCTTGACATCTTCCGGGTCAGAGGTGAACTCAGGGGCTAATTCTGTGGCTAGCTGGCTGCGCTCGGTGTCTTCATAAATCCGCAGAGAACCCCGCTGTTTCAAGCCAAATTAACGCGGCCGGAGGATTTTATTGTGTGTTTTGTGTCGACCATTTGACGGTGAGTCGTTATTTTTATGTATTTTAGTTACTTTTCATTAAATCTGTTGACTACCTATAGACGCTAACTCTGTGTCCAGCTGGTTGGTTGTGCTGGGTTACTAATGGATAAATCCGCAGAGAACCCCGCTGTTTCAAGCCAAATTAACGTGGCCGGAGGATTTTATTGTGTGTTTTGTGTCGACCATTCGACGGTGAGTCGTTATTTTTATGTATTTTAGTTACTTTTCATTAAATCTGTTGACTACCTATAGACGCTAACTCTGTGTCCAGCTGGTTGGTTGTGCTGGGTTACTAATGGATAAATCCGCAGAGAACCCCGCTGTTTCAAGCCAAATTAACGTGGCCGGAGGATTTTATTGTGTGTTTTGTGTCGACCATTCGACGGTGACTCATTAGTTTTATGTATTTGGGTTACTTTTATGTATAAATGCGGTGGCGACACACCCGTGTATTTGAGATTTAAAAGTGGTTTTAGGGATTAAAAGTTCATTCTATTTTTTGTTAATTTCGTGGCCGAATAGAATATATGTACGTAAAGTATTAAATAAATCCTTTGATTTTTGTAATTTCATCCTTTTAGGATCATTTTTGTTACTTTTCAGTTGGCAGTGTAGTGCAAATTTTGCATAACGCTGCCGGCTATATATAAATATATATATATATATATATATATATATATATATATATATATATATATATATATATATATATATATATATATATATATATATAAATATATAAATAGCGGATTAGATTAGCTTCCCCTAATTTTCATAAGACATTTGTGCTTTTGAAATTGTGGACCTAAAAAATTAATAAGCGTTTTAGAAATTGTGGAACTAATATTTTAATTAGCGTTCTCCAACATTGCCCAGGGACAACTAGGAAGCACAGAGATGTTGAATTTAAAGAGACACAAACGACAGGTACAGACAAGCACCTACGGAAAGACAATGAGGAACAGGTGGGAGTGGCAGGAGCTGACCACATGGGGAACAAAACACTGACTCAGGAGGGGGAAAACAGGATGGAGGGCACAAAGGAAAATGCAAGGGAAAAGCCAAAAACCGACTGGTTAAAGCCCAGGAACCAAGTACACAGAAAAACACGAAAACAACTACCGTAAAAACCGGTGTATTATACGCTGTATTTTTGCTCATTTGAATGTCCAGCGTATTAAACACCGAAGAGTATTATTTATTCC
>JBBPBX010080589.1:0-10204 GCA_038048925.1 Garcialebias charrua | reverse complement strand
CAGATATAATAAGATTTATTCTTCTTTCTGCCACCTTTCATTTTTTTACATTTTGTACACTATCATTATGAGATTGCCTTGTATTGTTTCTTTTGTAAAAAAAATGAACAAATTTAATAAACATAAACATAAACATGTGAAAAGACAGGTTATGACGTGCAATGATTGATCCTAATGGCAGCATGTAAAGAGAGAAGAGGACTGGCCCTAGAATAGATCCCTGTGGTACGCCAGAGGTCAGAGGGGTTGATGAAGAGGAGGACAGATCGCCTATCATGACAGAAAAAGTTCTCCCAGACAGGTAAGATTTGAACCACTCAAGCACAGCTCCCTGGAGGCCAACCTGCTGAGACAAGCGGTTGATTAGTACCTGATGGTAATAAACATAAGCATAAAATAGTAAAAGTGTAACACTGTCCTGAGTTTTTGCATAGTAGTATAAAAGTATGAAAATTTACACCAACACTAAACATTTAATGAACATAAGCATAAAATGAAATAAAAGTGTAATACTGTCCTGAGTTTTTGCATAGTAGTATAAAAGTATAAAAAGTATATCTATAAAATAAACTGAAGGTTTTAGCATTGACATTTGCAAAGAGTGGCAAAGCAGCATGTTAATCCGTCTAAATATTTCTGTTGTATTCTTCTCTCTTAACTCTAACCTTTCAAAAATATGTTTAATAAATGTAATATAGTATGTATAATGCATGTATAATATACATGTGTTACTACATTGAGAGAGTAGGTGGGGTGGGTGGGTTTTGTTTCTGACGGTTGTTTTTTTTCTTTAAAAAAAAGATACAGGGAACCCCCGACCTACGACTCCATCGACCTGCGAACCACGGGACCTACGAACGACCCAAAGTTGAAGAATGCCATCGACGTACGGCAAAAAATTCGTGACCTACGAACGAACCAAGCTAAAATATATAATCGAGCTACGGCAGACTGGATGCACGACCTACGAACGAGCCCCATTACAGGTATATAATCGAGCTACGGCGAAACTGCGTCACAAAACGGCAATCGGCGAGGTGGGGGAGGGGATTGCCTTTGGCTGTTGCTTGTTGGGCATGGGCGTGACACTGCGCATGGGCATGGGCGTGACACTGCGCATGGCAGTGGAAAAGTACCGCCAGCGAGAGGGGGGGGCTGGGCTTCTGGCGGATGTACACACAGCCGCAGTGCAGCTGGCGGCGGAGGGATCCGTACAGGTAAAGCGGTAACTATTTAAAGGGCTGCGGCCATTTTGTGCCTCGTGGTTTTCCACTGTGATTGATGAGAGAAGAGAGTTACGAACAGCGAACGAAGAACAACGAAGAACAACGACGACAGAAAACGAACAACGTACAAACAGGTACAGTAATAAATTTTAATTTACAGTAGCAGTTTTAGACTAAAGCGAACGTTAGCACGTTAGCATTAATTTTAAATTTTGCTCCTTAGGAGTTAGCACGTTAGCTAATTTTCGACGCTACTGTATTTTTCGACGGGTCATCGAACGGGCAGGTACGGTCCAGTACTAAATGTACTCAAAGAAATATTTTTAGACGAAAGCAAACGTTTGCATTGATTTATGAACGTTAGCATTAATTTTAATTTTTGCTCCTTAGGAGTTAGCACGTTAGCTCGTACGAAGAATGGCTCCAAAGAGACCTGGAAAGTCCGCGGCCGCGGCAGAGGGGAAAAAACCTCGCAGAACCATCACGCTGGAGACGAAGGCAAAAATAATAAAAATGTCTGATCAGGGCATGACGCCATCTAAAATAGGAGAGAGGCTAGATTTACCGAGGTCGACTGTGGGGACGATAGTGGCGGACAAAGAGCGCATTTTGCAGCAAGTCCGTGCTTCAGCCCCAATGAAGTCCACCATCATAACTAAACAGAGGACGGGTAGAATAGTAGAGATGGAACGGTTGCTTGTGCTATGGCTGGAGGACAACACGCAACGCCGAATACCAGTTGGCATGTCGGTGATTTGCGAGAAGGCGAGGAGGATCTATAACAGGCTGATAGAACTAGGGACGAGTGAGGGAGGTGCAGGGGAGCAGGGGGGTGCGGGGGGGCAGGGGGCTG
Source organism: Garcialebias charrua (assembly GCA_038048925.1). Classification (NCBI taxonomy): domain Eukaryota; kingdom Metazoa; phylum Chordata; class Actinopteri; order Cyprinodontiformes; family Rivulidae; genus Garcialebias; species Garcialebias charrua. Next base: position 8,125 of record JBBPBX010080589.1, on the reverse strand, counting down.
CACAGAGTGATCAGGGTGAAGGGACGTCCTCCTCCCAGAGTGATCCGGGTGAAGGGACGTCTTCCCATAGCGCAGGAGGAGGGACTTCAAGCGCAGGAGGAGGACTTCAAGCAGCACATCAGGGGAGTTGGATGGACCAGAGACCTTCACTGCATCTAAAGGATGGTTTGATCGTTTCAGGAAAAGAAACAACTTCCACAACATCAGAGTGCAGGGTGAGCATTTAATTTCTCATTTTTATTTTTTAATAATGCAGGTACAGTACAGGTAGTCCACGACTTACGATTGTTTTTTACATTTTTTTTCCCTTTTATTACAGTGTTACAACAGGTTAACCGTGTCATTTTGTGTGCATTTAGGTGAGGCAGCAAGTGCTGACCACGAGGCAGCTGAGGCATTCCCAGCAGAACTGGCTGAGATCATCAGGGACGGTGGGTACACTGCCCAGCAGGTCTTCAATGTGGATGAGACAGGGCTGTTCTGGAAGCGTTTGCCAGACAGGACCTACATCAGTAGGGAAGAACGAACCGCACCCGGCCACAAGGTCGGCAAGGAGCGTTTGACCTTGCTGGTGGGGGGCAATGCTTCGGGTGATTGCAAACTCAAGCCGTTGTTGGTGTACCAATTTAATAAACCCAGGCCCTTCAAAAATGTTGTTAAATCTACACTTCCTGTTTATTGGGCGTCTAATAAAAAGGCTTGGGTGACGCTGGAAGTTTTTACAAATTGGTTCAACAACAACTTTGTTCCAGAAGTGAAGCGTTTTTGCAATGACCAGAACATTGCCTTTAAAGTCCTGCTGGTCTTGGACAACGCTCCAGGACACCCCCCTACTCTCACCACGTTGAACAGGCATGTGAAGGTGGTGTACCTGCCTCCCAATACCACCTCTTTGATCCAGCCAATGGACCAGGGGGTTATTAGTACGTTTAAGGCGTACTACCTGCAGCGAGTCATCCGTGCCGCTTTGGAGGCAACGGAGAACTCTCAGACCCTCACGCTGAAAGACTTCTGGCGTAAGTACAACATCCTCGATGCTGTGCACAACATTGGCCACTCCTGGGATCGTGTTACTCCACAGAACATGTGTGGAGTCTGGAAGAAGCTCTGTCCAGAGCTTGTTCAGGGGGTACACGATTCCCAGGAGGTGGACCGTGTAATCGAGGATGTTGTGAGGATGGGCAGGTCACTGGAGCTCGAAATGGACCATGACGATATCGAACACCTGCTTGGTGCATCAGGAGAGGACCTGTCCCCAGACGACCTGATTCAGCTCGACAGGCACGTCCCGGATGAGGAAGTTGAGGAGGAGGAGGAGGTGGAGGTCATTCCTCCGACCTTCACCAGGCAGGAGATGGTGCTGGCCTTTCAGGATCTCCACAACTTCCTGGCGAGGGTGGAGAAGCAGGACTCCGACTGTGAGAGGTTCGCCAAGGTCCGTCGGGGTGTCCTCAATGAAGTTGCGTGTTATCAGCAGATCCTGGATGATAAAAAGCTTGAAAAGGTGCAGAGCAGCATGCTGCAATATTTTACAAAGGTCACAGCACCGCCTCCAGGATCTGCTGGTGCACCAGCTGAAAGGCCATCCAGTCCTCCTGCAGCAAGCCAGGAGGAGGCCTTGGACATCCCAGCGGACGAGAGGCCATCCAGTCCTACTGCAGCAAGCCAGGAGGAAGACATGGACAGCCCACCATCTCCCCAGTGAAACACGCCGCCCCCCCCCCCGCTCCCTCCCTCCAGGTACAGCACGTACTGAAATGAAATGTTTTTTTTTTTTTGGAGTTGTCATGTTACACAAATTAATGTCATCTGTCTCTGCTTATGTTCACAGCCTTCCTCCTCCTCCCCCTCCTCTTCACCAACTCCACCATCCCATCACTGACCTGCCCACCCTCACATCCCAGCACAGCAACGTCAGAAAGGTACAGCAAAGACATGTTAATTTATTTTCTCTTTTTTTTTTTTACTTACATCTACACCTACTGTAATCATCACCTCTCTCTCGACAGCCTCCAAAGCGGCACGTCCCCCTGGTCCATCCACACACCTGCTACGCACCACACCACACACGTAAGGAGAAGTTGTTGTTGTCTGTGTTGTTGTTATCAGCAGGTGTTCACGTCTGTGTGTGTTTGTGTTTCAACAGATCCACTTGCTGTTTCGCCTCATGGAACAGCGTCGGGTACCACGTACCCGTGCTCCTGCTGCTCTGCCTCCAGCCTCCTGCACCTCCTCCAGCCTCCTCCCTGTGCTCCTGCTCCACACACCACACCACACACGTAAGGAGAAGTTGTTGTTGTCTGTGTTGTTGTTATCAGCAGGTGTTCACGTCTGTGTGTGTTTGTGTTTCAACAGATCCACTTGCTGTTTCGCCTCATGGAACAGCGTCGGGTACCACGTACCCGTGCTCCTGCTGCTCTGCCTCCAGCCTCCTGCACCTCCTCCAGCCTCCTCCCTGTGCTCCTGCTCCACACACCACACCACACACGTAAGGAGAAGTTGTTGTTGTCTGTGTTGTTGTTATCAGCAGGTGTTCACGTCTGTGTGTGTTTGTGTTTCAACAGTTCATCCGCGTGTTGCTCCACGTCATGGATGAGCCTCTGGTGCTACGTGCTACTGGTCCTCCAGCCTCCTGCTCTGCCTCCAGCCTCCTGCTCTGCCTCCAGCCTCCTGCTCTGCCTCCAGCCTCCTGCCTGTCCTCCAGCCTGCCTCCAGCCTGTCCTCCACACATGCACCACACACGTAAGGAGAAGTTGTTGTTGTCTGTGTTGTTGTTATCAGCAGGTGCTGACGTGTGTGTGTGGTTGTGTTCCAACAGTTCATCCGCGTGTTGCTCCACGTCATGGATGAGCCTCTGGTGCTACGTGCTACTGGTCCTCCAGCCTCCTGCACCTGCTCCAGCCTCCTGCCTGTCCTCCAGCCTGCCTCCAGCCTGTCCTCCACACATGCACCACACAGGTAAGGTGAAGTTGTTGTTGTCTGTGTTGTTGTTCTCTGCAGGTGCTGACGTGTGTGTGTGGTTGTGTTCCAACAGTTCATCCGCGTGTTGCTCCACGTCATGGATGAGCCTCTGGTGCTACGTGCTACTGGTCCTCCAGCCTCCTGCACCTGCTCCAGCCTCCTGCTCTGCCTCCAGCCTCCTGCTCTGCCTCCAGCCTCCTGCCTGTCCTCCAGCCTGCCTCCAGCCTGTCCTCCACACATGCACCACACACGTAAGGAGAAGTTGTTGTTGTCTGTGTTGTTGTTATCAGCAGGTGCTGACGTGTGTGTGTGGTTGTGTTCCAACAGTTCATCCGCGTGTTGCTCCACGTCATGGATGAGCCTCTGGTGCTACGTGCTACTGGTCCTCCAGCCTCCTGCTCTGCCTCCAGCCTCCTGCCTGTCCTCCAGCCTGCCTCCAGCCTGTCCTCCACACATGCACCACACACGTAAGGAGAAGTTGTTGTTGTCTGTGTTGTTGTTATCAGCAGGTGCTGACGTGTGTGTGTGGTTGTGTTCCAACAGTTCATCCGCGTGTTGCTCCACGTCATGGATGAGCCTCTGGTGCTGCCTGTCCTCCAGCCTGCCTCTGGTGTCCTGCATGTTGCCTCCATCCATCACCTTTGTGTCGTTCTGCATAAATGACTGCTGCCAAAAACCAAAAAAACTTCATGTGATGCACAGACCTGCTCACATCAGGACCACAGACCTGAACTGACACATGCCTGAACTTACAGCTGGCCTAAAATGCTCACAACATTCATTGTTGAGCAATGGCTCAGCAGTTCCATCAGATGCAGGTTTGATCATGAGAACAACATCTGTCTACCTACACTTCGGTCAAAGTAAGACAATTTTGATTCATTTTTCTGCTGCTTCTCGCTTTTTCTGAGTTCATGGACTTCTTTCTCATGCACATGGACACTCATCAACACAACGTGCTCATGTGTGATTGCTGACATCATTTTGCTGATGTGACTCTCTGATTTGCTGCTGTTTTGCTGTGAAAAGCTGCACTTTGACAAGTGTTCATGTGTGATTGTTGACATCATTTTGATGATGGGAATCCCTGGTTTGCTGCAGGTTTGATGTGAAAAGCTGCACTTTGACAAGTGTTCATGTGTGATTGTTGACATCATTTTGCTGATGTGACTCTCTGATTTGCTGCTGTTTTGCTGTGAAAAGCTGCACTTTGACAAGTGTTCATGTGTGATTGTTGACATCATTTTGCTGATGTGACTCTCTGATTTGCTGCTGTTTTGCTGTGAAAAGCTGCACTTTGACAAGTGTTCATGTGTGATTGTTGACATCATTTTGCTGATGTGACTCTCTGATTTGCTGCTGTTTTGCTGTGAAAAGCTGCACTTTGACAAGTGTTCATGTGTGATTGTTGACATCATTTTGATGATGGGAATCCCTGGTTTGCTGCAGGTTTGATGTGAAAAGCTGCACTTTCAGAAGTGCTCATGTGTGCTTGTTGACATCATTTTGCTGATGGGAATCCCTGGTTTGCTGCAGGTTTGATGTGAAAAGCTGCACTTTCAGAAGTGCTCAAGTGTGATTGTTGACATAATTTTGATGATGAGATTTCCTGCTGATTTGCTGCAGTTCTGATGTGAAGTTACTGATGTACAGGTGTTTATGGATGCATGTGTGGTGTAATTGTTTAGATAAGTGCTTGTAAATAAAGTTCTGTGCATGTATATAGCCCAGTATGTCAGTGTCATGCTGTTAAATGTGGGCGCGGCGGTCCGTTAGCGGTATTTCCGCGACCTACGAACAGAATAGCGACCTACGAACGAGACGCTACTTTCACCCCCCACCTACGAACCGATCGACCTGCGAACGGTTCTTAGGTCCCAAACTCGTTCGTAGGTCGGGGGTTCCCTGTACTGTATGTAATATTGTACACTGGATGTACATTTTATACAGCTGTACATTCTGAATAAATATATCTATACAAAAAAAGTAAGTGTAAGAGTAGCACTCTCTGCAGCTCCAAGATGGCCGCCAATCACCCTCAGCTGATGGTCATCCACCTGAAGCTACAAGGCTGCAGTCGAGTTCTACCGTATTTTACGGACTATAGGTTGCACCCGAGTATAGGTCGCATTGTCCAATTATTGCCAAAGAATTGGAAAAATCCATATATAGGTCGCACCTGAATATAGGTCGCACCTATGTCAAAATGAGGACCGTGTTTAGCTCTGCTGCAAATGTCTCTTCCACAGGAGCGCACAGCAAGGCTTTTAAGAAGATTAACACTTAAAACCAATTAATTGTTTGATAAAAAATTATAGCAAACATGTGTCTGAGCTGAACTTTTCTTTAATAAATGAATAATTTTAGCAGGATAAACGCCTAAAAAAAATTTGTTAGCTGACATTATTGTAAATGGTAAATGGTAAATGGAGCTTATTTATATAGCGCTTTCTAGCCCCCTGTGAGGAGCCCCAAAGCGCTTTACAATACCAGCCATCCACCCATTCATTCAGACATTCATACACCGGTAGTGGTAGCCTGCCTTGCAAGGCGCCATCCAGACCTACCGGGAGCAACTCGGGGTTAAGTGTCTTGCCCAGGGACACAACGACACATGGTGGGCGGATGCGGGATTCGAACCTCCAACCTTCCGATCAGGGGTCGACTGCCATTACCACTACACCACCATAAATGATTACAAATCAGCTTATTTTATAAAAAGCCATATATAGGTCGCACCTGACCATAGGTCGCAGGCCATGAAAAAATGATAAAAAGCTGCAACCTATAGTCCGGAAAATACGGTACTCTTCGCTGGAGCATTGATTCCTATTTATGGTATTTATGCTTCTATCCAGTCTTGTGTTTTATGCAAAGATACTTACCTTGTTCTTATGTGCCTACAGTCATCACGTCTGTTTTTGGATCCTGCTCTTCGTTCCTCGTGCCGTGCCCTCCAGCCACTTGCCTGCCTTCTCTGCCCTCTGGAATCGCTATTGGAGTTATTGGATGTTCATGGAACCCATCTCCCTTCATCATCTGTAAGAACAAACAAACATTTGAGACCAACATTCACAACAGCCCCTGGGCTACTCCTTCTGACATTCTGCTTCCTCCTCCAGGGATTCCAGATGAACCACGTTGTACTTTTGAAACTTAAACCACTGTAAATAATAAACACTGTTCTTTTTGTACACTCGTGCCTTGTGTCGTTCTGGGTCTCGTTACCAACTGGGTTACCTAGAAACCATTACAGAATGCTCCAGCCAAACAAAACCCAGAACGAGACCAGGAGCGAACAAGCTAGTTCCTCTCAAACGGGGCGAATGAATCAATTGGAAGAAATGATGAAACAAGTATTAAGCCAACAGCTCAAAACTCAAGCTAATCTACAGGAACTTGGAGGTATGGTTCATGCTTTAAATCAGAGACTTCTCCTCCCACAGCCTCTGCGTCCCCACAAGCTTCAAGATTGTCTATCAGCTCTGTAAATGATCCTCTGTTTTCACAACAACTGGTAGTAAAACCGTCTGAACTCTTTTCAGGAGACCCAGTTCATTGTGAGGGCTTCCTCCTTCAGTGCAAACTCGCCTTCAGAGGAGCTCCCCAACTCTACTCGTCGGACATAAAAAAAGATTACTTACTTCATGCACCAACTGAAAGGTAACTTCGTTCATTCATCAACACAGTTTGGACTTTGTCTCGTTTAGGAGTTTTTTGGAGGAGTTTCGCAGGATTTTCGACCGGCCGCTACAGCAACCCAATGCGGAAAAGAGAATGTTGGGGTTACGGCAGGGCCGGCGTCCTGTCGCTGAACACGCCCTGGAGTTCCGTATCCTGGCAGCTCAAACTGACTGGAACGACAGGGCATTGCAAGTTACCTTTTTAAACTCCTTATCCAATCACGTGAAAGACCAGATTTCAGTAAGAGATGAGCCTCCTAATTTCGACGCATTAATAAATCTAGCGATCTCCATTGACGAACGTTTCCAGGAACTGCGACGTGAACGGGACTACAACTCCCAGAGGGTCTCTACTTCCGGGTTCTTGACGTCATCAGCATGGGGTTACCATAGCAACAGTCAATTCGAAAGATACAAACCACGAAGTGCTCTGGTGCCATCTTCTGGCTCCCAATCTAATGTACCTGAACCTGAACCCATGCAAATTGGGAGTACCCGTTTAAATCCTGTTGAGAGACAAAGGCGTAAAAACTTGAATCTTTGTATCTATTGTGGTGAAGAGGGACATTTTATTGCCACTTGCCCTGTGCAGGGAAACGAAGACACCCACCAGTAGGGACATTTTATTGCCACTTGCCCTGTGCAGGGAAACGAAGACACCCACCAGTTAAACGGGAGATACTGGTGGATACTTCCTTGTTTACTCTTCTTCATAGGTTCACATTACCCACAGTTATTCAGTACAATCAGAACCGCTTCCCTGTTCCTGCACTTATTGATTCCGGTGGAGAACAAAATTTAATTAGCCAAGATTTGATCATGGATCTATCTCTTCCCATCCTTAAGATTGACCCCATGTCCATTGCTGGGGTTACTGGGGAGACCTTAACACAGATTCGATTTAAAACCACTAACCTACACTTAATCACTTCAGGAAATCATCATGAAGAGGTTAGGTTTTTTTTCACGATCTGGCCCCGGTATTTAGTAAATGTAAAGCTCTTTCTCTTCCTCCTCATCGTCCGTATGACTACCCCATTGACCTTCTCCCGGGAGCTCCTTTGCCAGTTAGCCATCTCTATAATCTGTCAGGTCCTGAACGTGACTCCATGAGATCCTACATTGAGGAATCCCTCGATTCTGGGATTACCCATCCTTCGACGTCCCCGTTGGGGGCAGGGTTCTTCTTGGTCACAAAGAAGGACAAGACACTACATCCCTGCATTGACTATCAAGGTCTAAACCTGATAACCATAAAAAACAAATACCCACTACCATTAATCAACTCCATACAGGAACAATTACAACCCGCTACCATATTCACAAAACTAGATCTTCGTTACGCTTATCACCTAGTTCGGATGAAAGAGGGTGATGAGTGGAAAACAGCCTTCAAAACACCCTTGGGACATTTTGAGTATCTAGTTATGCCTTTTGGCCTCACCAATGCTCCCGCAGTCTTCCAGGCACTGATTAACGAT
>JBBPBX010080588.1:0-16135 GCA_038048925.1 Garcialebias charrua | reverse complement strand
TTATCAGCATGTAGAGGGGATCCCTCGATTGACGCAGAGGAGGCGACCCTTGGATGAAGGTTGAAGACCAAGCGTTGGAGCTGCAGGTCCCCACATCGAAGGTTGTTGGCTGGTTGGTTTCCAGTCAGTGCCACTCTGGTTCTATGTGTCATGCAATTATGTGGTTTTTTAGGTGGGCTTATGATTGGGATTTTACATTAAGCCTTACCTATATGCACCTGGTATGTAAGCTATCATGGTTTAGATCAGCTACACTTACCAATTAAGGGGTGGATCAATTCTGTAAAATTTAGATATAGGGATTTGTACCTATAAAATTTTGGAGGGCTTCTGTAACGAAGGCCTCTAATTCCAAACTATTCCTCCATTCATTACTTAGTTTAGGTTAAACTAAAATAAAAATGAAATATAGTTTGATCTAAATGTCTGTTGTCTTTTAGACGAACGACGTAGGATTTGGTATTCCTAATAAATTTTGAAGTCTATGGCGAGACTCATCAAAATGAATAGGTAATCTAGAATAGAAACGATCGAATCGGTTCAATTTAGAAATTGTGAGACCAGTGTAGTTTATTGTACCTTGAGTAGCTTTAAACTACATTGACTCTTCGACGATTGAGATTTAACAAAACGAACTGCATGTTGGCATAGTTAAATCCATATCATTCATTAACCAATGTTAATACAAAACCTTTTTGGCTGGGAGTGTTCAGAACCAAAACAATATCTCAACTAATGACAACAGTAATGACTAAACAACAAGGAAACAACGTTTCACTGCTTCGACACACTCCTGTCGTCAGATTCCAAAGTGCAACACACAAGAAAAACAGGTCTCAACTTTATGACCGAGGTCAAATTAAATCTCGTGGATTTAAACGGTTGTTAAGGTTAGTTTTTTGTTGTGGGTTTTAGGCTTAGCGTTTCTAAGTTCAAATTGGACAATGCGACTTATAGGGTGGGAAATACGGTAGTTTAAACCTGATTAGTTTATTTACTAACTTGTGTTTGGACGACCTTATTATCCCATGAAGTCGGTGAGTTTGTGAGATCTTTGTCTTTTGTGGAGTCATTGAACGCCTTGTAAGGTTTGATCTGATTTCGATGTACCCATTTAGCAATTGGCTCTTTGCGGCCTTTGCTGATTTTGATTTCGTAGACGACTGAGGACACTTTGTCTGTTATCAGATGAGGTCCAGTCCACCTGGGCATTAGTTTGCGGGCGAGAGTTCCGGTCTCGGACCCTCCTTTCCCGGTTGCTGGGGCGAACGTATAGTACCAGACTCTGTCTCCCACTTGGAGTTCATTGTGAGAGGCCTTTTGGTCGTAGTACGCCTTACGTCCTTCAGCGGATTTTTCCAGGTTTTTCTGGGCGAAAGCAAAAGTGTTTCTGAGGTGTACATTCAAATCTTTCATGTATTGTTGTGTGGTGTAGGCTGTCGCCATGGCGGCGTCGCCTGGTTGGTACAACAGGTGTAGAGGGAGAGTCATTTGTCGACCGGTCATCATCTCGAAGGGAGAGATGCCAGTTGATGTGTGTGGAGTGGCTCTTATGGCCATGAGGACCAGAGGGAGTTTCACGTCCCAGTCCTTGTGGTTTGCAGCCACGTATTTCTTCAAAATACTCACCACAGTTCTGTTTGCTCTCTCTACTTGGCCTGAAGCCTGTGGGTGGTAGCCGACATGAAAGTTGGCCTTGACGCCTAGCGTCTTCCACAGTTCTTTCATCACTTCACCTGTGAAGTGTGTACCTTGGTCTGAGTTCACCCGAAGGGGAAGTCCAAACCTTGAGAATATATGATTCATTAACAACATAGCAGTGGTTTGTGCTGTGTCGTTAGGAGCTGGTAGGCATTCTACCCATTTGGTGAATGCACAGGTTACCGTGAGAAAATATTTATTTCCTCTAGAGCTCTTAGTGAGTGGTCCAACCCAGTCGATCTGGAGGTCAGACCATGGGAATGCAATGCCTCTGCTTTGCAGTGGTGCTCTGTGAAGTGGTCTGGTTGGCTGAAACTGGCCACAGACCACGCACCCTTCAATGTAGTCCTTGACATCCTTCTTCATTCCAGGCCAATAGGCAATTTGTTTTAATGCCGTCAGCGTGGCTTTATCTCCTTTGTGTCCTGCGGACGGGAGATCATGGGCATGAACTAACATCACCCCCCTTTGGTCATGGGGAACCACGAACACAGGTGAGGACGTTGGTCCATGAGCGAAAGTTAAGATGCCCTTGATTAGTTTTAGCTGTTTGCGCAGCTGATAGAGGACCTTAAGGTCTGGATCGGAATCCAGGTCGTCTTTAGACGGACTATTTTTTTTCGGATCAGTCAGGTACAGTATCATGGAGTTGATAGCAGGATCCGACTTTTGTAGTTGGATGATGTCTGGGTCAGTCAGTGCGGGTCGTACAGAGACTGCGTTGTCAGCAGGTCTGGTTGCGGCCTGTGCACGTGTGACTGCCATAACTCTGACTGAAGGATGTGTTGGCAGAGTCTCGATTAACCAGGAGGGGTCGAAGGACCATAGAGGACCTTCGTCGGCTCCTTCTTTGGCTAAGGAGTCTGCAATGTCATTGTAGTGCTTGTCATCGCCTGGGACTCTAGAATGCCCTGGAACTTTCTTCCAGTAGATCTGTAAGTCGTGTGATGTCACCAAGTGATCACACGCTATGAAAAGCTCTTTGTGTTTGACCACTTTTCTGTCGCTTGTTAGGAAACCGTTCTGTTTCCACACAGCGAGGTGACAAGCGAAACTCAAACGAGCATAGTTAGAGTCAGTGCAGATGACTAGCGTCTTGATAGAGCGTTCTACTACCATCTGGAGAGCTATTAGGATTCCTGCAATCTCAGCGTACTGAGAAGTCTGAGATCCTAATTTGTAGCTGAAAGTTATCTGCTCTTGGTCTTGGAGGAGGACCCCTCCAACACCTGCTCTGCAGATCTTGTCGCGGAGGAATGAAGATCCATCCACGTACAACGTTGTCATATCTTTGCAGATATTGTCATCAAAGAAGTGGTGATTCGGGTCTTCAGTTACTGGGGGTTTTACCTCAACCGGCGGCTGGGTGGCTGGTACATCTTGTGTACACTTCTGGCAGATTGCCAAGTCCGTCCCCAGATGTGACTTCTTGTTTTGACCATAACGTATGTCTAGGTTAAAACTTTGAAGCGCCATGAGCCACGTTGCAACACGTGAGTTTGTCACCACACCATCTCTGATGCGTTCACTGTTAAGAAAGGTCACTGGCTGGTGTTGTGTTTCCACAATGATTTTCTGTCCACCAATGTAGCTGGAGAAATGTTTAACTGCCCACACTGTGGTCAGTAAAGCTTTCTCACAGTCTGAGAATCTCAACTCGGGGCCTGCCATCGTTTTGCTGGCGTAGGCTACTACACGTTTGTCTCTGTCGTGTATCTGGTACAGACCTGCACTTATGCAATGAGCTGAGAAGCCCACTTCCAAGTAAAACTCTTTGTTGTAGTCTGGGTAGACTAAACAAGGGGCTGACTTGATCCTGTTTATAAGAGCGTCCATTGCCTGTTGCTGTTTGTCAGTCCAAACAAATGGTACGTCTTTTTTAAGGAGTTCAGTCAGTGGTTTCGCAAGGTCCGCATAGTTTTCGATGAATTGGTTCGAGTAGTTACACACGCCCAGAAAACTTTGTAGTTCTTTGAGATTGGTGGGGACTTTGAGATTGTCGAGGCCTTGGGTGCGAGTCAGCTGTGGTTGTACTCCGTCAGGACCTACAAGTAGGCCAACGTAGTCCACTTTGGTTCTGCACCATTGGCATTTTGACAGTGATATTTTAGCACCAGCAGTTGTCAGCTGATTCAGAACGTGGTCGATCTCAGCCAAATGTGAGTCCAGTGTTGGCTGTCTCAAAAGGACATCGTCCACGTAGATCAGTGTCCCACGCTCGTGGGCGTCTGGACATGCTTTGTTCAAGAAAATGTTGAACTCTGCAGGTGAGTTAGCGTAGCCAAAGGGACACCTGTTAAAGGTGTACTGACGGCCACCAAAAGTGAAAGCTAGTTTGTACTGGTCCTCGGCGCGCACAGGGATGGTCCAAAAACCAGAGGCGACGTCGAGAGTCGAGAAGTACTTACCATTGGTGACCTTGGGCAGTTCCTGTTGGAGTTGCGTCATAGGCCATCTGGATAAGGGAACTTGTTTGTTTAGCTTTCGGTAGTCTATAGTGAGTCTCCACTTACCATTTGGTTTTAACACCGGCCATAAAGGCGCAGAGTAAGTGCTGTTACAGTATCGGATGATACCTTTTTCTAACAGGTCATTAATGATTTCTCTGATAGGTTGATGTGCTGCCAGAGGAATCTTGTACTGTCTGACAAATGCAGGGGGAGCATTAGGCGGGGTTGGGATGCTCACTGTGTGGAGCGTGGTCAACCCACAATCCATCGAGTCAGCTGAGAATGATTTCTCATACGTTAAAAGAACTTTGCGAAGTTTGTCCCTTTCTTCATCAGTTTTCAGGGCGTCGGCTTGAGCGACCACCTGTTCAATCTGTGAAGCAATTGAGAGGGGTTCTTGTCCTTTGGGGAGCTCCATTGAGTCCCTTTCAGTGTCGTGAAACCTGTCTACAGGTAGGGCACTATAAGTTTGAGGACCTAGACTGTCTCCTCGGTTGAAACCGAACCGGTTGACTGTGTCATGGTCGGAATCATTGGGGGAGAAGAGAGCTATGGCCTGTGTTGGTTTCGTGAACAAGACTTGCCCCGTGTGTTGATTTGGGATCAAGTTTTCTGGGAGTCCTCCCAGAAATGGAATGCTTAGCTCAAAATCATGAAAATCAGTAGAGATCAACCATCCTAGCTGTGTGTTTTTTGGGATCAGTACCTCTTCTGTGCTTGTGTTGCACACAGCAACAGTCGTGGTTCTGCAGTCGAGGGTCACTTGGAATGTGGCCTCCATGGACAGTCCTAAGTTGAAAAACATAGGAGATGGTTGAAAGTATGCCAGTTTTGTGCTAATAGCTTGTCCTTTCATGATGTGACACATCACCGGCTTGTTCATAACCTGAGGTGGTACCGCAGTGTTATGGCTGTTAGCAATCTGACAGACCTCTGGAATGGTCTGTCCAGCCTTAAGGTTCTCTGTTGTTAGCACAGGAGAGTCCTTTGTGGCTGTGTTTAGTGACCACAGTACATTGTTGTTGATGTCCACTCGGACACCTAACCTTACCAAAATGTCGGAGCCTATGTAGGTTGCATGTGGTAAGTTCGGGACCACGAGGAACGGGTGATCCAGTTCTCGTTGGTTCCAGATTAGTTTCAGGTCAATGATCCCTTTTGCGGTCATTACCTGTTTATCGTTGGGGTCTAACGAAAAGCGGAAAGCCTTTTTGTTCATTTCTAGACCCAACTGTTTTTTAACCAAGGTTCCATAGAAAGCTTGGCTGATCGCTGATTTCTCCGTCCAAGGAGACAAAACAGCATCATCGGCGTGGGATCCTTGGATCTCAACACCTTTGACTACCCGTGGTAGGTAGTGTTCAGTGGGTGCTGACTGTTCCAGCTCGCAGAGGAGGCTCTCTTGTTGGGCCTTTTCTGCCTCACCTGTTGCTGAAGGTTCACTTACCGGGATTGTGCTCTCGTTGGAGGACCCCTTTGTGCCTTCCGCGGTACCTGCTGTTAGACAGTCAGTGTCACCTTGTGTAGGCATATCGATTGGCAGTGGTTGGCTCACTCTGGTCCACATTGTTTGATCACCATAATCTATAATCGCGTCGAAGCGGTTTATAAAGTCTTGGCCAACCAAAAATGGGAATGAGTCAACGGTGGACACGTGTACCGGGTGGTATAGCGTCATTTCACCAATCTGCATATGAACCATGGCTATAGCTGTAAGGGTTGTACTCGTCTCTGAGAGTCCCTGTAGTACTACAGCACATTCTTTGAGGGGTATTTCCCTGTCAACCCCGTTAGCAGCTAGCCGTAGCTCTTCCAACAGTGTGGGTGACATAATGGATATGTCTGCCCCACCATCCAAGAGGGCCTCTTTTGTGAGGACCCCTTCCAACGTGATGGACAGGTAAGCTTTCTTAGCGGGCCCCTTCCTGATAATGTTACACAGGAACCTATCAGGTTTTTTCCGACGTGTGTTACGTCTACCATTGTCTGTGTGAATTTCATTCACCTGTACTGGTAGTGCAGTCACACATGGGTCTGAGTGATCGGTCTGTGACGAGTCATTGTCTTTGGTGAGTGAGCTTACCCCCCCTTTTTCCGATGAGGGGCTCTCGGACTCTGTAACAATGAAGTCATGGTTACAGTCAACGTCTTGTTGACTGTCTATACCCTGATTGTCAGCATCCTGACCATCAGTATCTTGGCGACTGTCAGCAATCGTGGCATTGCTGTTATTAGTGTGTTCTGAGTCACTATCAATGATAGTGCTACACATCACACCAGGTTTGTTTTCCTTGTTTGTTTTTTTCAAACTTTCTAACAACCGACGTATGTTCTCCATCTCTTCTGAGGACAGAGGTTTAGGGCCTTTTTTCTGGAACTTCTGTGGGTTTTTCCTCGCCCCAGACTGTTCAGTTTGAGGTGCAGGATCTGGCGCATTGCTCGGGGGTCCTCTCTGGGACCACCCTCTTTCATATGAGTCTCCTTGGGACCCATATTTCTTTTTCTTTTGGAAAGCCCTCCTTTTTTGATGGGGCTCTTCCTCTTGATGCGGCCTGTACCACTTGGGGTCTCTGGACCCCTTTTGGTCTTTGTTCCAGCGGACACCTTCATTTTGCGGTCTGTCAGGTTGGAAATTTTGCTTATTCTCGGCTTCCTTAAAAGAGTGAGCTGGCGCTCTTGCTCCTTCAAGGTCTAGCGTTTGGTATTTGACCTTTTCACCAGGACACACTTCAAAGGGTGTTTTGTTTGGTGTGCGACCTGTAAAAACATCTATCGCGCACTCTCTTATGTCTTCGATGGACCTCCGTTTATAGTTTGCGCTGACATGTACTTTCTCTCTTATGTCAGGGCAGAGGTTTTGGCTGAAAATATACTTAAACCCTACCTCCTCCTCCATTTCAGGTTCGCATCTGTCCCCGAAATAGGCACGGAATATTCGGTCATAATATGACCTTGGGTGTTCATTCCTACCTTGCTTGATGTTAGCTGCTGTTATGATGCCATCGGGCCCCGTGCAAGGAGAAAACTCCTTTATCAGCGCAGCACAGAGAAGACTGTAGTCTTTCATCACTGCTTCTCGTTGACGCTTCATAAAAGCATGCACCGTCCTGTCCGATGTTAACCTTAACAGACAGATTCTATCATCATCTGTAGCTTCTGGGAAGCGTTGAAGCTGGAAATCAAGGTCTTCGAGATAGATCTTGGTTTCGTGTGAGCCCATTGGGCCAGGGGCGAAGGTTTGAATGCTTTTCGCCATATTCCGTAGTTCAGCCATTGATAGAGGTATTTGTGGGTTATTATCAGATCCACCCACCGGTGCATCCGGTGGGATTGTCGGTTTTAGAGGCCCTAAGGGACGGCGCGGTGGTGTTGGAGGGAGTAGTGCATCTGGCATGGGCGGGGGCGGTGGAGGAGGGAGTAGGTCATCAGGTATGGGAGGAGGCAGCGGAGGCGGTGAGTTCTCAAGGTGTTTACTCATGAGACCCAAACATTTTCTCTCTTCTTCAAAGAGTTTGTTCATTGCTGATGCACGCTCTATTTTACAACTATTCAGTTGGACTTTTAACCCATCATTTTCACGTTGTAACATCATGTGCTGTTCTTGTGATTTTCTATAATCTTCTTGCAGCCTTGTGTACCGTAGTGATAATGATTCCAGGGTGTCCGTGCATTTTTCCAGCGCGTCTCGTGCCTCCCCACAATCCGCCTGAAGCGACTTGTATTGATGGTAATACGTATCCTTCTCCACCACACATTTTTCCAAATCATCTTGTGATTGGTCAAAATCCCTTTTTAACACTCTGCATTCTTCGTAGAGACTACGCGTTTGTTCAGCGCTGCCAATACTCGACTGTGTTAAACTCTTTACCTCCTGCTGTAAAGTGGCAACCTCCCTTTGTGCTGTTAAACATGATGTAGAGACAGCCCGGCGTACAGCAGTTTCAAAGTCTAGCTTGGCCTTTAACAGAAGGCTTAATTTAGCCAAACGTTTATCTCTGTCTGCTTTCTTTTCAGCCGTTGTGGTTCCAGCTGTTACAGTTTTTAATGCACTGTCCACATCTGCTTCCTCCATCAACTGTGTCTCTTCATGGTAGTTTGTGATGGGCCCTGTGAGTGAAAATAAGGCACATTCGATCCAATCTGCTTTGGTCGGGTCGTGGCCTTGAGGTGGCACAGGCTGCCCTGTATCAGTGGTGTCAGGGGTCTCACCCTCTGTGCCTGCCATCTTTTATCTGGATTTTCAGTGAAAATCAAAATAAAAGATGTTCTGTATTCGTTGTTCTAAACTTTTCACTATTTGAAATAAGCAGGAAAGTTTAAATGTGCACAGGACAACTGTGGAAGATGATGTGTCAGAGAAAGGAAGAGAAAGGAAAACTTTTCAGTTATCTGGAGTGAAAACTGTACTTTTGTTTGTTATTTTAAATTCTTTGTATTTAAAATAAGCAAAAATGTTTGTCCGTACCTCTGTTATTCTAAATATTTTATTTAAAATAAACAGGAGCTATTGTTTGTGTACAGAACAAAATTAAAAGCTGGTAACTCACCATAAAATGCTGACTTTTTATGATGTTTTTTGTGAATGTGACTGTTCGTCACTCAAAGTGCACCAGGAAATGACGACACAAATAGGCGGGTCGACGCAGCGCGTCACCAGCTCTGCTGTGCTGAGCGAGGCGGAGCTCGCTACACAGATACGTGACGTCAACCAATCAATCACAGTGCCTGTAGTCCTTTTCCCAAGCAACCATGGTGAATGTAGTTCGATTTACCTTCGACCAATGAAGTACCGGAAATGACGACAAAGTGGGTTGGTCGCAACGGCGTGCGTTCCCACTACAGCGAATCAGCGCTCGCTACGAGTGATTGACAGCTCCCAGCTCTCGTTTCATCCAATCACAGCTCATAAACAAACGTGTACTTGGACACGTAGCTCTAACGTTAGCTCAGCACCGCAGACCACAACCTTATGGACTCTTAAAACAACTCAAACGCTACAAATTAACTTTCCAAAATTCTGAAACATGCGGCGAACACACCTAGACAGGCCAACGTAGTTACGCTCAGTAACACAGCACTGCAGCTGTTGAACAAACACGGACTCTCTCGGAGCGCGTCAAGGTCGGTTCCGTCCACTTTAAGGGAGCAGAACTCGGGTTTCAGAACCACTATCCGACACCGTTCTAACAGTTATATGCTTCTTTGACCTGCTCTAAAATGTAAAATACCACAACAGCAATCTTGTAGATGTTAAATTAGCTTTCAGGCTTCTGACTCGGCGGTCAAACAAAGCTTTGTACAGGAGTCTGCGTGAACTGGACCGAACCAGGACCAGAACCACCACAGACCACGGCTGACAAAACTTCACCTGAATGCTTCCAACAGCGTCTAACAGAGTTGAAACGATAATAATCTCACAGCTTCAAATGATAAAACATGCAGAATCTGCCTGCTTTGAACACTTCCAGCCAAAATTATTATCCTCAGAGTTTAAAACTTGGATCCACTTATGCAAACATGACGTTACAGTTCATGAGAAACCACAGAAATCAATAAACTTTCAGAACCACGTACGAAGGCCACCAGATGTAAGAATTATGAGGAGGTCAATATTAATACTGACCTCTTTATCTTAATTAATTTACTTATTCAGATTGAATAGTAAATTCACGGATTCTGTTCTTTTTCAGTTTACCCAATATTTCTGTGATCTTTATGATGGATAAATACACAAAGCCATTAAGTGACAAAGACGTTAACTTAGTTTGATATGTCAAAGAGACACTATCATTTATTTAAAATAAATCAACTAAATTAACACCATTACACTTGATTGACATGATTTCACTTTCTTTCAAATTAATACGTCAGCACACTTGAATCATAACACAACAGACATAAATATTGGATGTTAACATATTTAGTCTGTGGGCATTTCAGCTTAAAATAGTTTCCAGCTTAGATAGAGAGGGAAAGATTTAGGAGGAGAAATGGAGGAAGAAAAGTTAAGAGTCAGGGAGTTATCTTGATGTGTTTTAACCAGAAACATGGCAGTTCTCCGGCCGATTAAAGCTACACGTTGGTACCCTTGGCAAAGCATTTGACGACTTGTTACCTCGTGAAGATGGTCAGTCTCCCTCGGTCCAGTTTGGTCAGTTCGTTTACCATTCTCAGCGTCTCCAGACGTGCGCCTTGACTCGAACCGAAAGTAACGGCAGCTCCTGGTGGTGTTTCCAAGATAAGACGTTCCTTAAAGGAATGTCAATAAAAGAGAGCTTTTCACGGCTTGAAATAGATTTATAACAGGCATGTTATAAATCTTTTAACTGAATGACGTGTCCTTAGCGTGTGACTAGACGATCATCAGTTCTTTGGAGAAGACCATAGTTTGAGGCTTACTCCAGCAGACTTTTAAGGAAAACAGGAAGTCAGAGCTCTTTTAAGGCTAACTTGACCTAGAAAGACGTAGCTCTTTCTGATTCAGTCTGTTAAGCCAGGAGCCACTGAGAGGAGGCATAAGTTAGATTAAAAATGTCAGAAAGGATAAGAAAGTTAGTTTAAGACGCCAGTTTCATGATACAGCAGATTTAGAACTTTCTTAACTCATTACCAACATTGTTGTATGAATAAACAAACGTCATCAGAGCATAACATATGGGACCTATTAATGATAATAGCTTGATTATTAAATAGGACAAAAACAAAAGTCTCTGGGTGTCTAGATTGTCCTGAGCTCAAGCTAAAATGAATGAGATAAAGTGTTCCTTTTATCTTCACATGCAAGTTCGAGAGGAGAGGAGAAATCCTCCATGTACAACATTTTGAATTAAGCAGAGTATTTGATTTATCTGACATTAAAATGTACTGATGCTCTTACAAATAAAATTATTCATTTGATAACATTTGAATTAACAAAATTAAAAGAAGTCTCTGGATGACTTAATTGCACCTTTGACACAGCAGTGAAACACAGTTTAACTCTCACAGAATAACACAGCTTAAAAGCACACATCATGAAAATGACAAAAGTTATTCTTTTGATCACATCAGCCTAAAATCAAAGATAGAAATAGTCTCTTTTGGTGACTATATTTATCAGATTACAGCTTAATGAATGATTTTGTAGTAAATGTCTTGCTTTACTGAGAGGTCAGTAAAGGTCATCACTGGACAGTTCAAAAACCTTAATTTGACCCTGGGTAGGTCCACTACATCTCCCCCCTTTTGGAAGCCATCGCCAGTCCTTGGGGATGGGGTCCAACACGAAAGGAAACCTTGAACTGTCTTTGATCTTGAAGTAATCCAGCAAGTGGAAAAGAAAAATCAAAAATTATAATCCCATAAAGTTTTTTGAAATTCCATACTGTTCGGAGGTA
The DNA here is from genome assembly GCA_038048925.1 of Garcialebias charrua. Classification (NCBI taxonomy): domain Eukaryota; kingdom Metazoa; phylum Chordata; class Actinopteri; order Cyprinodontiformes; family Rivulidae; genus Garcialebias; species Garcialebias charrua. Next base: position 4,608 of record JBBPBX010080588.1, on the reverse strand, counting down.
ATCCCATTGCGAAAAGCTTTTAATCCCTTGGAAAACTGAGTCTGTTAACTCTTGGCAAACAAAGTCTGTGATCCCTTGGAAAGCAAAGTCTTATAATCCACAGCGGTAATTCCACAGCAGTAAATCCACAACGATTAGTTTTGTCGATTGCATCAGCACCAATTGTTTTTATCAGCATGTAGAGGGGATCCCTCGATTGACGCAGAGGAGGCGGCCCTTGGATGAAGGTTGAAGACCAAGCGTTGGAGCTGCAGGTCCCCACATCGAAGGTTGTTGGCTGGTTGGTTTCCAGTCAGTGCCACTCTGGTTCTATGTGTCATGCAATTATGTGGTTTTTTAAGGTGGGCTTATGATTGGGATTTTACATTAAGCCTTACCTATATGCACCTGGTATGTAAGCTATCATGGTTTAGATCAGCTACACTTACCAATTAAGGGGTGGATCAATTCTGTAAATTTAGATATAGGGATTTGTACCTATAAAATTTTGGAGGGCTTCTGTAACGAAGGCCTCTAATTCCAAACTATTCCTCCATTCATTACTTAGTTTAGGTTAAACTAAAATAAAAATGAAATATAGTTTGATCTAAATGTCTGTTGTCTTTTAGACGAACGACGTAGGATTTGGTATTCCTAATAAATTTTGAAGTCTATGGCGAGACTCATCAAAATGAATAGGTAATCTAGAATAGAAACGATCGAATCGGTTCAATTTAGAAATTGTGAGACCAGTGTAGTTTATTGTACCTTGAGTAGCTTTAAACTACATTGACTCTTCGACGATTGAGATTTAACAAAACGAACTGCATGTTGGCATAGTTAAATCCATATCATTCATTAACCAATGTTAATACAAAACCTTTTTGGCTGGGAGTGTTCAGAACCAAACAATATCTCAACTAATGACAACAGTAATGACTAAACAACACGGAAACAACGTTTCACTGCTTCGACACACTCTTGTCGTCAGATTCCAAAGTGCAACACACAAGAAAACAGGTCTCAACTTTATGACCGAGGTCAAATTAAATCTCGTGGATTTAAACGGTTGTTAAGGTTAGTTTTTTGTTGTGGGTTTTAGGCTTAGCGTTTCTAAGTTCAAATTGGACAATGCGACTTATAGGGTGGGAAAGTACGGTAGTTTAAACCTGATTAGTTTATTTACTAACTTGTGTTTGGACGACCTTATTATCCCATGAAGTCGGTGAGTTTGTGAGATCTTTGTCTTTTGTGGAGTCATTGAACGCCTTGTAAGGTTTGATCTGATTTCGATGTACCCATTTAGCAATTGGCTCTTTGCGGCCTTTGCTGATTTTGATTTCGTAGACGACTGAGGACACTTTGTCTGTTATCAGATGAGGTCCAGTCCACCTGGGCATTAGTTTGCGGGCGAGAGTTCCGGTCTCGGACCCTCCTTTCCCGGTTGCTGGGGCGAACGTATAGTACCAGACTCTGTCTCCCACTTGGAGTTCATTGTGAGAGGCCTTCTGGTCGTAGTACGCCTTACGTCCTTCAGCGGATTTTTCCAGGTTTTTCTGGGCGAAAGCAAAAGTGTTTCTGAGGTGTACATTCAAATCTTTCATGTATTGTTGTGTGGTGTAGGCTGTCGCCATGGCGGCGTCGCCTGGTTGGTACAACAGGTGTAGAGGGAGAGTCATTTGTCGACCGGTCATCATCTCGAAGGGAGAGATGCCAGTTGATGTGTGTGGAGTGGCTCTTATGGCCATGAGGACCAGAGGGAGTTTCACGTCCCAGTCCTTGTGGTTTGCAGCCACGTATTTCTTCAAAATACTCACCACAGTTCTGTTTGCTCTTTCTACTTGGCCTGAAGCCTGTGGGTGGTAGCCGACATGAAAGTTGGCCTTGACGCCTAGCGTCTTCCACAGTTCTTTCATCACTTCACCTGTGAAGTGTGTACCTTGGTCTGAGTTCACCCTAAGGGGAAGTCCAAACCTTGAGAATATATGATTCATTAACAACATAGCAGTGGTTTGTGCTGTGTCGTTAGGAGCTGGTAGGCATTCTACCCATTTGGTGAATGCACAGGTTACCGTGAGAAAATATTTATTTCCTCTAGAGCTCTTAGTGAGTGGTCCAACCCAGTCGATCTGGAGGTCAGACCATGGGAATGCAATGCCTCTGCTTTGCAGTGGTGCTCTGTGAAGTGGTCTGGTTGGCTGAAACTGGCCACAGACCACGCACCCTTCAATGTAGTCCTTGACATCCTTCTTCATTCCAGGCCAATAGGCAATTTGTTTTAATGCCGTCAGCGTGGCTTTATCTCCTTTGTGTCCTGCGGACGGGAGATCATGGGCATGAACTAACATCACCCCCCTTTGGTCATGGGGAACCACGAACACAGGTGAGGACGTTGGTCCATGAGCGAAAGTTAAGATGCCCTTGATTAGTTTTAGCTGTTTGCGCAGCTGATAGAGGACCTTAAGGTCTGGATCGGAATCCAGGTCGTCTTTAGACGGACTATTTTTTTTCGGATCAGTCAGGTACAGTATCATGGAGTTGATAGCAGGATCCGACTTTTGTAGTTGGATGATGTCTGGGTCAGTCAGTGCGGGTCGTACAGAGACTGCGTTGTCAGCAGGTCTGGTTGCGGCCTGTGCACGTGTGACTGCCATAACTCTGACTGAAGGATGTGTTGGCAGAGTCTCGATTAACCAGGAGGGGTCGAAGGACCATAGAGGACCTTCGTCGGCTCCTTCTTTGGCTAAGGAGTCTGCAATGTCATTGTAGTGCTTGTCATCGCCTGGGACTCTAGAATGCCCTGGAACTTTCTTCCAGTAGATCTGTAAGTCGTGTGATGTCACCAAGTGATCACACGCTATGAAAAGCTCTTTGTGTTTGACCACTTTTCTGTCGCTTGTTAGGAAACCGTTCTGTTTCCACACAGCGAGGTGACAAGCGAAACTCAAACGAGCATAGTTAGAGTCAGTGCAGATGACTAGCGTCTTGATAGAGCGTTCTACTACCATCTGGAGAGCTATTAGGATTCCTGCAATCTCAGCGTACTGAGAAGTCTGAGATCCTAATTTGTAGCTGAAAGTTATCTGCTCTTGGTCTTGGAGGAGGACCCCTCCAACACCTGCTCTGCAGATCTTGTCGCGGAGGAATGAAGATCCATCCACGTACAACGTTGTCATATCTTTGCAGATATTGTCATCAAAGAAGTGGTGATTCGGGTCTTCAGTTACTGGGGGTTTTACCTCAACCGGCGGCTGGGTGGCTGGTACATCTTGTGTACACTTCTGGCAGATTGCCAAGTCCGTCCCCAGATGTGACTTCTTGTTTTGACCATAACGTATGTCTAGGTTAAAACTTTGAAGCGCCATGAGCCACGTTGCAACACGTGAGTTTGTCACCACACCATCTCTGATGCGTTCACTGTTAAGAAAGGTCACTGGCTGGTGTTGTGTTTCCACAATGATTTTCTGTCCACCAATGTAGCTGGAGAAATGTTTAACTGCCCACACTGTGGTCAGTAAAGCTTTCTCACAGTCTGAGAATCTCAACTCGGGGCCTGCCATCGTTTTGCTGGCATAGGCTACTACACGTTTGTCTCTGTCGTGTATCTGGTACAGACCTGCACTTATGCAATGAGCTGAGAAGCCCACTTCCAAGTAAAACTCTTTGTTGTAGTCTGGGTAGACTAAACAAGGGGCTGACTTGATCCTGTTTATAAGAGCGTCCATTGCCTGTTGCTGTTTGTCAGTCCAAACAAATGGTACGTCTTTTTTAAGGAGTTCAGTCAGTGGTTTCGCAAGGTCCGCATAGTTTTCGATGAACTGGTTCGAGTAGTTACACACGCCCAGAAAACTTTGTAGTTCTTTGAGATTGGTGGGGACTTTGAGATTGTCGAGGCCTTGGGTGCGAGTCAGCTGTGGTTGTACTCCGTCAGGACCTACAAGTAGGCCAACGTAGTCCACTTTGGTTCTGCACCATTGGCATTTTGACAGTGATATCTTAGCACCAGCAGTTGTCAGCTGATTCAGAACGTGGTCGATCTCAGCCAAATGTGAGTCCAGTGTTGGCTGCCTCAAAAGGACATCGTCCACGTAGATCAGTGTTCCACGCTCGTGGGCGTCTGGACATGCTTTGTTCAAGAAGATGTTGAACTCTGCAGGTGAGTTAGCGTAGCCAAAGGGACACCTGTTAAAGGTGTATTGACGGCCACCAAAAGTGAAAGCTAGTTTGTACTGGTCCTCGGCGCGCACAGGGATGGTCCAAAAACCAGAGGCGACGTCGAGGGTCGAGAAGTACTTACCATTGGTGACCTTGGGCAGTTCCTGTTGGAGTTGCGTCATAGGCCATCTGGATAAGGGAACTTGTTTGTTTAGCTTTCGGTAGTCTATAGTGAGTCTCCACTTACCATTTGGTTTTAACACCGGCCATAAAGGCGCAGAGTAAGTGCTGTTACAGTATCGGATGATACCTTTTTCTAACAGGTCATTAATGATTTCTCTGATAGGTTGATGTGCTGCCAGAGGAATCTTGTACTGTCTGACAAATGCAGGGGGAGCATTAGGCGGGGTTGGGATGCTCACTGTGTGGAGCGTGGTCAACCCACAATCCATCGAGTCAGTGAGAATGATTTCT
>JBBPBX010080587.1:0-16135 GCA_038048925.1 Garcialebias charrua | reverse complement strand
CGTAAGTCGAGGATTACCTGTATAACTTAATGTTGGTATTTTTATATCCTGTTATTTTTAAATCCTATTATTTTTATAATCTTGTATTCATTCAACCTTTATTTAGGCAGGTTAATCCCATTGAGCCTCGAGGACTCATTTACAAGAGAGACCTGGTTTCAACAAAGAATGATGACAACAGTGGACAATCATAAGAGAGGCATACAGAATTTTTTAAACAAGTTTAAAAAAAGACGTCAAAGTAGCAAAACAGACAGATTATAAGGCAAATGTAGAAAACTAAAAACAGGAACATGTCTGCATTGGTTCCTGCCAGGAGTCCAACAGATTCTTAAAGCCATTTAGAGAGGTCAAGGTCGAGAGCTTCAGATCTTTTTGTAAGATATTCCAGGAAACAGGAGCGGAGTAGGAGAAGGTCCTTTTGTCTAGTTCAGTCCTCACTGAGGGAACACTGCAGGTAATCATGTCCTGAGAGCGCACGCTGTAGCTGCACTCACACAGAGACGTGTAGGAGGAGATGTTTGAAGGCAGCAGACCAAGAAGTGATTTAAAGATGAAAATGTTCCAGTGGAAGAGTCTGTGTGTATGATTCTTGTGTCTGTTCCTTTGTACTGAAACTCTGGCACAATGATTTCCTGCGGGATCAGTAAAGGTCTATCTTATCTAATCGTATTTTATCTTATATTATAGAATCTTATTTTATTGTATCTTATAGAATCTTATTGTGTCTTATTGAATCTTATCATATCTCATATATTCTTATTGTGTCTTATTGAATATTATCATATCTCATAGAATCTTATTGTATCTTATAGAATCTTATCGTATCTTATAGAATCTTATCGCATCTTATAGAATCTTATCGTATCTTATAGAATCTTATCGTATCTTATAGAATCTTATCGTATCTTAATTAATCTTATCATATCTCATAGAATCTTATTGTATCTTATAAAATCTTATCGTATCTTATAGAATCTTATCGTATCTTAATTACGGTAATCTTATATCTCATAGAATCTTATCGTATCTTATAGAATCTTATCGTATCTTATAGAATCTTATCGTATCTTATAGAATCGTATCGTATCTTATAGAATCTTATCGTATCTTATTGTATCTTTTCGAATCATATGTTATTGAATCTTATAGAATCTTATCGTATCTTATAGAATCTTATCGTATCTTAATTAATCTGATCATATCTCATATAATCTTATCGTATCTTATAGAATCTTAAAGAATCTTATCGTATCTTATAGAATCTTATCGTATCTTATAGAATCTTATCGTATCTTATAGAATCTTATCGTATCTTATAGAATCTTATCGTATCTTATAGAATCTTATCGTATCTTATCGAATCGTATCTCATCGTATCTTATAGAATCTTATCATATCTCATATAATCTTATCGTATCTTATAGAATCTTATCGTATCTTATAGAATCTTATCGTATCTTATAGAATCTTATCGTATCTTATAGAATCTTATCGTATCTTATCGAATCGTATCTTATAGTTTCTAATAGAATCTTATCGTATCTTATCATATCTCATGTAATCTTATCATATCTTATATAATCTTATCGTATCTTATTGAATCTTATAGAATTTAATCGTATCTTATTGAATTTAATCGTATCTTATCGAATCATATCTTATTGTATCTTATTGTATCTTATCGAATCTTATTTTATCTTATCGTATCTTATCAAATCTTATTGTATTTTATCGAATCTTATCATATCTTATAGAAACTTATCGTATCTTATCAAATCTTATCGTATCTTATCAAATCTTATCGTATCTTATAGAAACTTATCGTATCTTATCAAATCTTATCGTATCTTATCAAATCTTATCGTATCTTATAGAATCTTATCGTATCTTATAGAATCTTATTGTATCTTATTGAATCTTATAGAATCTTATTGTATCTTATTGAATTTAATTGTATCTTATTGTATCTTATCGAATCTTATTTTATCGTATCTTATCGAATCGTATCTTATGCGTCACTTCAAGCCATCATATTTAACCCTTTCAGTTCATCTCGTTTTGTTTCACTGAATCAGACATTTGAGACGTTCAAAGACCAAACTATGAATAAAATGCAATCAGATGGAGACATAATGAAGATACTTGTAGATGAAAACGAAACAGTTGTATGAACTGAATTGGTATGGGAGAGTGGTGGCGCAGAGTTAGAGAAGGTGGGCCTTTGATAGGAAGGTTGCCGGTTCAACTCCTTGGACCGACAACATCAAAATGTGGGTGGGGAAGGTGAAGCACCCACACCTGTCTCCACCCTCATTTGCCCCACCCCGGACCCTTGAGCAATGCCCTTAAAGGTGGGGAATGTAACATTGTAATGTAGTCTGTAACTTTTCAAACAATATATTTTTAACATATTTCTTCACTCTGTCACTATCTACTGACAGACTGATGTTAGACAAAGTAATCTCTGAAAAAAACTATAGTCCCCTTGCTTCTCTATCAGCATTTATAAAAACACTGAAAACACAAGAGTGACCCGGACAATGACCAGCCAATAAAAACAGAGTTGTTTGTCACGCCCCAACCCACGCCCCCACCTGTCCCAGCCGCAGCTCGTTCTCATTCAAAGGATTGCAAAGCGATGCAGGACTGTTTTTTATGTGACACAAAATGTATTAAATATCCCTTCTTTATCCCAGAGCTGGACTTTTATTTAGTTTTTTTGCCAAAAGTCAAGTGATCGCTTCATCCTTCACTGACGAGGAAATGGATTTGTCACGACTCACGAGCGAATTAAAACATGTCCAACGTTGCTTCGTGAACCTCTGCTGATGTCTTCTGGTTTTTGTGTTGTTGGATGAGTGATTCGTGGTTTTATTATATTTTTTAAACAGTTATATTATCATATAAACACAGAACTTCGGAGCGCAGAGACCGGAGGAGGTGGAGCATTCCAGACCAGCGCATGAGGAAGTCACGAGCGAATTAAATCATGTCCAAACGTTGTTTCGTGAACCTCTGATGATTTCTGCTGGATTTTGTGTTGTAGGACTAGCGCTCCATGGTTTTATTTTATTTTATTAGAAGGTTTCATTACCATAAACACAGAATATCGCAACGGCTCTGAGCAGACACAAAGCAGGGGGCGGAGCAGATCCCAAGTTCAGCAGAGCACTGTGGCATTCTGCTCCCTCCCCTCTGATCCATATATGGCTCTGAGGGGAGGGAGCAGAATGCTTTTCTGCGCTGAAAATATTTCTAAGTCCCAGAGTGTTCAAATATCGCAGACCCAACCTTTAACCCCCACCATCTGCTCCCCTGGGCGCCCTAGATGCAGCTCTCTGCTCCACACAGAGGGTTGTGGTAGCTCAGTGTCTGTGGTTGACTCAGGAAGGACCTCCGGTGTGAAAACCATCATCAAGTGTTTGTGGGAGTTAATTTTGAGACCCCGTCAGATAAAAATGTATTTTCATTTCATTTATTTATTTCTACTGTATAGCACTTTACACAACCACGGTGATGGTGACCAAAGTGCTTAACAAAAAACAGTACAGTACCGTACAGGTAATGACAACAGATTAAAAAATCAATATCATAATCATAATCATCAATATCAATATCATCAATATCATAATCATAATAGCAAAAATAAAACCAGAAATGTCACCACATATTTAATTACTAAAAGCCAGTTGGAATAAAAAAGTCTTAAAGGGGACCACATCAGAGTCAGAGTCAGAGTCAGAGAGAATTTATTGTCATTTGCACCGCATGTAGTACATGTGTTGAAAACGAGATTATGTACACAGGGTCCCAGTTACATCCAACAACAAATGCAAGAGAAAAACAATAATAACATCTAGGATTAACTAAGAGAGACATCACATCAGCTAGTAATACACTAAGCCCTAATGTAGTAGAAAAACATCATTATAAACAGCAGCACGAACATGAGCAGATGGTCACAGATGAACGCAGCAACAAGAAACAGATCAGTACAGTATCAGCATGATGTGACATTTTGCAGTGTTTATTCTTATTATTTATTTATTCATGAGTCTGACAGCCTCAGGGTAGAAGCTGTTCCTCAGTCTAGTGGTTCTACATTTGATGCTCCTCAACCTCCGTCCCGAGGGGAGTGGTGCAAAGAGTGAGTGTGCTGGGTGAGTGAGGTCTTTCATGATGCAGGTGGCTCTTTTTCTGCATCTGGAGGTGTAAATGTCTGTGATGGTGGGGAGACTGACTCCCACAGACTTCTGTGCAGCCTTCACCACTCTCTGCAGAGCTTTTCTCTCTGCAACTGTGCAGCCTCCATGCCACACGTTGATGCTGGAGCACAGGACGCTCTCCACTGCACACCTGTAGAACGAGGTGAGGACTGGGCTTCTCAGACCGGCTCGTCTCAGCCGTCTGAGGAAGTAGAGTCTCTGATGACCTTTCTTGATCAGGCTGGTGGTGTTATTGCTCCAGCTGAGGTTATCATTCAAGTGTACACCCAGGTATTTGTAGCTGGAGACCACCTCCACCGCAGATCCACCTATATACAGTGGGGTGTGGGTGTGTTTGTTCCTTCTGAAGTCCACAATCATCTCCTTCGTCTTCTTCACATTCATGTGAAGGTTGTTCTCTTTGCACCAGCTCTCCAGATGTTCCACCTCCTGTCTGTAGCTGGATTCATCATTATCTGTGATGCATCCCACCACAGCTGTAAGTCTTTAAAATTTTTATGTTATGTCTGTGTGCTATCTTGACAATATTAATTCATTTTAATACACAAAATAATTCTTAGATAATCAATTATACCCTTTTTAATTCTGCCATTTTTAACTTTCGTTTTGAACGACCGGTTTCTGATAGAAGTTCTGAAGTCCACGCCCTTCAAAGATCTGTTTACGCCCTCTGTAACAGCCAGTATCTGTAATGTGTTGTTGTTTTAAAATTAGCTCTTTTTTTATTACTCATTTGACTTACTGTTAGTGCTAGCTTAAGATAACTTACCGAAACCCGTCTGAGCGCGCCGCAATTTGCTGCTCCTTTTAGCATGAGACCACCCGAATCCGAAGCTAATGTTAGCTTGTTCCTCTTCCGGTGTTCGCCAGCTCCGCTCGTTGCACGCAGAGATTTTGGGAGTTATCGCTGTTCCAGTCAAGACAACACAAAGTTCACCAAGTGTCTCCCGTAAATTAATCCTGAAGGAATTTCAGTTAAAGACGTGTTCTGAATGACCAGGCGTTTCTTAGAAAAGTGAGATTTATTGATTAAGACACAGGTTTAAAACAGGTTAAACAGAAAATGGGCATTAGGTCAATTCATGTGCACACGAACCAAGCTGCTGGATAGAACCTCTCGCCGTGAAGTCGCTCCAGGAATGCCTAAAGTGTCTCTTTGATACGTGATGTTATGTGGTACCATAAATTGTTTTGGGATTCTGCTGTTGTCCCATTGGTTAAGCCTGATAGTTGCCTTAGCAACGAGATTTATGCTCCTGCTCAAGGTCTCCGCTTCCTGACCTTTATCAGTTTGTGTGCTTCTTTGTTTGTGCAAATTCAGAGGAGCAGTTCTAGATTTAAACGAGTTTTGCTTAAGTTTAAACAAGTTATTGTCCTGTGCACCTTGTGTGTGATTACCTAAGTGTGAGCCTGTATATTGAGCATGACTAAATGTATTTCTGATGTGTGTGGTATACTAAAGGTGTTTTTGCTGCATGTGTGCCCTCCCCCCCTGGAATGTGTTATGTGCAGCTCTGGTTTGCTTCAAAGAGGTGGCTCGTGGGTCGAGGCCTGGTCCATCAGCTTGGTCCGTGAGATTAATACTGGCACAGCTGAACATGTGAAACCCTTTGTGGTTACATGAGAAACACAGTTGCAAATCGAAGCACATCTACTATAGGTTTGATCATGTGAATAATCTAGGTTTAAGCATAATAACGTGTATAACAGTGATTTATCCTTCAATCCGCAAGGAGAAGGTCCTCGCTGCTGCGAGGCTGTACAGTTGAAGCTCCGCTCCATTGCGCCAGAAGAGGGTCCCGTTGCCGCAGGTCCCTACGCCGGGGGTCTGCTCGTTTAATTTTTGCCGGCTGCGCGTTGGGAGCGATCGCAAATACACTAAAAATTGAACTAAAACATAAAAATAACAATTATACTTTATTTATAAAGCCATTTAAAAAAAACACAGCTGCAACAAAGTGCTGTACACATGAAATTAAGAACATATAAACAAAAGATGAGATGAAATCATGAAAAACAACAGTCATGTGTTTAATACAGAAGTGGGTTGAGCCTAACCAGGGGTTGCTAGGTGAGGGGCTGGACTCAGGTTGGGGTGGGTTGTGGCTGATTGGCTGCGGTTTGTGACGTCACAAACCGCAGGAAGTGAGAAACCAACCGTTTATATCACAGACAAATAAATCTACTTAGAGTAAATAAACCACTGGGTGCATTTCTTTGGCCTTAGGACTGTTTTTTTATGAAGTACATACCCAAAGTTGAGTAAAAAACATTAAAAAGTGAATTTTGCATGTGTGGTCCCCTTTAAGCTTTGATTTAAAAGGGTCAAGTTCATTATTTGACGTAGCTCAAGCGGGAGTGTGTTCCAGAGTCGAGGTGCGGCCGCAGAAAAGGCACGGTCACCCCAACGTTTATATTTTGTCCTTGGAACAGAGAGCAGGAGCTTTCTGACCTCAGAGACCTGGGACTTTTCACAAACTTCTTCCTAAACAGGAGTCACACGAGGACAAGAGAAGATTTTAACCCGGTTTACCTGCCAGGGTCACAAAACAAACTTACAGACATGTTTCAGAGCTTCATGCTTCAAGCCCCGTCATGAGCAGTGTTGTTTTTGACAGCCATTTTGATTTTAGTTTTAGTCTTTTAGACTAAAATACTTCTTAGTTTTAGTTAGTTGTAGTCATTTCTATATTTAATGGTTTTCGTCCAGTTTTAATCGACAAAAACTTAAAAATTTTAAGTCTAGTTTTAGTCTTTAAAAAAAACATTTTAGTCTTTACAAATTAATTTGAGTACGGTCATTTGTTTTGCACTCCCAGAACAGAAGGAGAAATCCTTTTACAGAGTAAAAGAGCATTCAAATTGGTCTTTGTGTGCACACAAAGAATGAGGAGCAAGAAACAGACATGTTTATGTTGTCTCCTGGAATGCTGAAATTTCCTAGGAGCCGAAGTGGTTTTATGCACGCTCATCAGCACGATGACCTCGACCTCCCAGACTCAGAGGCATCAGGTGGCTGCAGGCTCCTCTCTAACCTCACACACAGTTCAACATGAATAACAAACATCCATAAACCTTGAGCTACAGACCCCTGAAGAAGGGAGCAGCCGAAAGAAAAACAAAACGCAGAACCAACTGGGTGTCATGACCACGTGCACATCTTCTCACCATTCTCTCTCCTGTGAGAAGAAAACTGGTTGAATTCAGAGTTACTGTATCTGCAGCAGGTAAGACATCATTTGGCCGTGACCTCTCCACAGAACCCCACTTCCAAACGTCCTGCGAACGAGAAACGAGTCGTGTGAGCGCCGTCGAGGCAGGAAACTGTTTCATGACGAACATTTCGACAGAAACGAGTCGAGAGGTTTTCAGCAAATAACAACCGTCTTCATCTGCTGCTGCCGGAGGGCCTGACTCCCCCAGGAGTGTGTGCGTGTGTGTGTGTCAGCTGAAGTGAAGCTGGTGTACAGGTGCGCCGCTGCCTAGCCAGCACTTCCTGGTAATTAATGACTCCTTCCTGCCTCCTCCTCCTCCTCCTCCTCTCACGGCTGCGATGGAGGAAATTGATGACACGTGAGCATTTACTGTTTCAGTCACACGAGGACGACGGGTCGAGACACAGAACCGCTTAGAAAACACTGTTTCTCTTGAAGAGAGTAATCCGTTCATCTGTTTCTAGACGTTAACGGGGTTCTCTTCTCCGTCTGCTCCTTCCCACTCCTCCTGCTCTGCGTTTTTAATCGTAGTTTTTTCTGTCCTCCTCTCGTTCCGTACGTGTCCCTGCATCCCTCCTTCCCCTTCGGCGTCTCTCTCAGGTAATCTGTCTTAGTTCTCATGGTCTCTGCGAGCAGCAGGACGCTCTGCGTGGCCTCAGTTCAACAGACGCACCAAAAGAAAAGCTGAAAGGAGTGAGGAGCAACGTGTCGCTCTCTGGTGAAATAAGTTAACCCCCCTCTAAAACTAAGACCTTGTGATTCATTTTGACCCATGGGCAGCAGGGCAACACTGCTAACATGCTACGAGTTAGCACAATTAGTAGAAGAAAAGTGCTAGCATGCTAAGTAGCAAAGTTAGCAGGTCTCTCTTGTAAATGAGTCCTCGAGGCTCAATGGTATTAACATGCTTAAATTCATTCATTCATTCACCCTTTATTTATACAGGCTAGCCTCATTGAGCCATAAAATAAATAAAGGTTGAATGAAAAATAAAACTGAGCTACAAAGCAAAACACTTCAATAATTATACAAGTTTGTTAAGAATAAAGTGTGTTTGAACATTGTTGAATTAAAAGTTGAATAATTGTCTACTCTAACAGTACATTAGCATACAGGTAGCATGCAGCTAGCATGCAAACTAGCATACAGCTATCATACAAACTAGCATACAGCTACCATACAAACTAGCATACAGCTACCATACAAACTAGTACTGTATACAGCTACCATACAAACTAGCATACAGCTAGCATACAGCTACCATACACACTAGCATACAGCTAGCATACAAATTAGCATACAGCTAGCATACAAACTACTATACAGCTAGCATACAAACTACCATACAGCTAGCATACAAACTACCATACAGCTAGCATACAAACTAGCATATAGCTAGCATACAAACTAGCATATAACTAACATACAAACTAGCATAAAAACTAGCCTACAGCTAGCATACAAACTACCATACAGCTAGCATACAAACTAACATACAGCTACCATACAAACTAGCATACAGCTAGCATACAAACTAGCATACAAACTAGCGTAAAAACTAGCATACAACTAGCATACAAACTAGCATATAGTTAGCATACAAACTAGTGTAAAAACTAGCATACAGCTAGCATACAAACTAGCATATAGCTAACATACAAACTAACATACAGCTACCATACAAACTAGCATACAGCTAGCATACAAACTAGCATACAGCTAGCATACAAACTAGCATACAGCTAGCATACAAACTAGCAAACAAACTAGCATACAGCTAGCATACAATTCAGTTTATTTATAAAGCACCAAATCACAAAAAAAAAGTAGTCTCAGGGCACTTTGCAGGAACATTCACATAGAAAAGACAGTTAGTAAAGTTCTCTATCTAAGGAAGCAACAGACAAATTTGATCTCAGTCTCCCATCCTGAGCAAGCACAGTGGCAACAGTGGGAAGGAAAAACTCCCTTTTAACAGGAAGAAACCTCCAGCAGAACCAGGCTCAGGACAAGTGGCCATCTGCTTTGACCGGCTGGTTTGAGAGGACAGAAAGGAGAGACAAATGAACACAGAGTGGTCGGTCCAGATATAGGTCCACGTGTACCTGAAAGGACCGAGGCGCTGGTGACTGGGTCTTTGTGTCTCACTCCCTCTCGGGGGGAGACACTGACTTTATTTAAGACAAGGGCCCTTTTGTTTTAGGGCCAGGCTGGCCCAGTAATTGGCCCACTCGGGCCTGCTTAGCATGAGAAAAGTCTCGTTGGCCCGGCGGGGCCGACTTTTGTTTCCAGACGACGACTCGCTGACAAGAATTCTGATGAGGTCCTGAAAAACAATCCCTCCTCCTGAAACGCACTAATTACTTAACGAGGCGCTGGGAACGACGGAGGAGGGGAAGGAGGCGCACGTCCTTTTCACCTCCTCACCAACTTTTTGTGCCACTTTGAAAAAAGAAAAGAAAAAGTCGACCCATCCTCCCGGGGTTCTGGTCCCTGAACCGGCCCAGATGCCACTTGTTGTTGCTCAGACCACAGAACAAAGTGTGAGCCGTAAACAGAGCCGCAAGCTTTGACGGGGTCGAAGGGGAAACAGGCCGAGCAGCGAGGCGAACGTCTGGACGCTGAGCAACATGAAGGCCCGCTCCTGGAGGTAAACACCATCAGAACCAGAACCAGTGGAGGTAAACACCATCAGAACCAGAACCAGAACCCGCTCGTGGAGGTAAATCAGAACCAGAACCGGTCAGCTGGGCTTTGAAGGGATGGAGGCAGAGGAGTTCCCCCTGGATGCTGGTTTGAGCTTTGGATTTGTTTTGAGTTTTAGAAGTCCAGACTTTTTTATTTAGCTCGGCAGCATCAGAGAAACACGACGACAATCGTTTAAATTATTAACGTTGTCAAAGTTTAATAAAATATGTGCATCGATAAAATCTAAAGGAAGAAATAAAGTTTGTAAAGTTTGAGGACAGAAAAGAGGTCGATGGTCTGAGAGAATCATCAAATCTAGTTTTTGTTCATCTGGGTTTAAACAAACCGACAAATATAGGTTTTTATTTTATAGGTTTTTATTTTATATGTTTTTATTTTATAGGTTTTTATTTTATAATTTATAATTTTATACATTGAAAATCAACTTTTTCCTACAATGCGGCAAACAAAAAATGGAAAATAAACGTTTTGGAAGTTGTATTTATTGAGCTCATCTCGTCTTGGTACTCACTCTTGGATTGAAAGTATTTAGTTTTAGTTTGAACAGTTTAAAGTGAAGTTAATCTAATTTAATCTGACAGATTAACGACGTGGCTCGACTCTGACGCGGCTCCAGTTTCATGTTTGGACTCAAACCTGAAGCTTCTCGGTGACTTTCAGAAACACGAGTGACTTAAGTGACGACTCGTAGTGACGTTACTTTGATATTTAAAGTTATTTTCTACGAGTCCGTCACGTAGTTTAAAGTCTTCTTCTGTTTCGTTCTTTGTTTCACGGTTCTTTCTTCCGGACGTTAAGCGTCGGGCGTTCACGAAGAAGCTTCGCTGTTTCAAACGTGTCCAGTGTCGAGTTTTCTTTAACCAGTTTGTCGATCTGCAAAGAAGAAGTTAAAGTAAAAATATATATTTATGAGTTATTCATGTAGTTTATAACATTTTATTTATAGAGCACTTAAAACCGCGACAAGGCCAACCAAAGTGCTGTACAAACAAACAAACAAACAAACAAACAACAAGCAACACACACAATGAAGTACAAAACAGAAAATAGACATAAAAACATTGCAGATCATAAATAAAACGACCAAACACGGATCATCTGGTGTTGAAAGCAACAGAATAGTAATGGATCTTTGAAAACTGAGAGGGAGGGGCTTGTCTGACTCGTTCCAGAGTTTTGTCAAATCTTTTGATCTTTAGGAACAAATTTGTTCCAAAATATCAACTTTATTCTTAATTGGTTTTTGCTTCGAGTTATTTCCGTCCCAGAAACGTCTGTGATGAACGTTTTGTTGATTTTTACGTTTTGTTGATTTTTACGTTTTGTTGATTTTTACGTTTTGTTGATTTTTACGTTTTGTTGATTTTTACGTTTTGTCGATTTTTACGTTTTGTCGATTTTTACGTTTTGTTGATTTTTACGTTTTGTTGATTTTTACGTTTTGTCGATTTTTACGTTTTGTTGATTTTTACGTTTTGTTGATTTTTACGTTTTGTTGATTTTTACGTTTTGTTGATTTTTACGTTCATCCTGGAGGATACTCGTAGTTCGGACCGTTGTCAACTTTCACGGTTCTCGTTGTTCCGTTTCAGGACATGGACATGGACATGGACATGGACATAAACATGGACATGGACATAAACATGGACATGGACATAAACATGGACATGGACATAAACATGGACATGGACATAAACATGGACATAAACATGGACATGGACATAAACATGGACATGGACATAAACATGGGCATGGACATAAACATGGACATAAACATGGACATGGACATAAACATGGACATGGACATAAACATGGACATAAACATGGACATGGACATAAACATGGACATAAACATGGACATAAACATGGACATGGACATAAACATGGACATGGACATAAACATGGACATAAACATGGACATGGACATAAACATGGACATAAACATGGACATAAACATAGACATAAACATGGACATGGACATAAACATGGACATGGACATAAACATGGACATAAACATGGACATAAACATGGACATAAACATGGACATAAACATGGACATGGACATAAACATGGACATGGACATAAACATGGACATGGACATAAACATGGACATAAACATGGACATGGACATAAACATGGACATGGACATAAACATGGACATAAACATGGACATGGACATGGACATAAACATGGACATGGACATAAACATGGACATAAACATGGACATAAACATAGACATAAACATGGACATAAACATGGACATAAACATGGACATAAACATAAACATGGACATAAACATGGACATAAACATGGACACTTCACGCCAACATCTCGAGGCTCCGAATACGAGACTTTTCACCTTTTATGTTCAAATGATGATCATTTCAGGATTGTGTCATTAAATCAAATAATCTGAATAACGTCTGGATTAGAAACAATATTTAGCTTATTCTGTTTATTTGTATTTAACTTTTAAAAGTTCCAGATGATTCCAGATGTTTTAATCTTACATCACCTTTTAAATGTTGTTACCCAAACTAAAAGCTGTTTTTATTCTTTTGTTAAAGTTTTTAGTTTGATTAGACTGCTCGCTCCTTCACCTGTTCACCAGTGTAACCAGCTTCACCTGTTCACCAGTGTAACCAGCTTCACCTGTTCACCAGTGTAACCAGCACTCGTTTTGTTTCTTCTCATCTTCTGACCAGTCCATGTTGGGAGGAGAGTTGGGTTTGGGGAGTCCCGGCGCGTCGTCGCCCACCAAGCCCACGGGTCAGTACTACCAGCACTACGGGTCCAATCCACGGAAGAGAACCCTGCACATGGACGCTGTTGGTGAGAAGCTCCGACACAAAACACTTGAACGGAGTTGAAGCATCGTTAAGTTCTTCAGTGACGTCTTCTTTAAAAATATCTGGAAGAATCAATAAACAAATAAAGATTAGGAAGTAGGTAAGATTAAACAATCACTTTCTGTCCCATTAAAACGGAGTTTTTGTTGAAAAGACTGACGTCTTTAAAAACACTTTCAAAGTAGAAATATTTAAAATGTCTTCTTTAGGAGCGAGCTGAAAATAGAAAAGGTTTTAAAAAGAATGAAATCATGGAGCGTCCTTCTTCCTGTATGAATGTCTTTTGAACCCTAGAAACCACAAAACTCTTGAGCCGTTCATTATTATTATTTTTTTTAACTTTATCTTGATCCTATCACCATTAAACTTTAAATGGGCCAAATGACTAATAACTGCATTATAACAAGATTACTACCTTATAATAACTGCATTATAACAAGATTACTACATTTTTACTACATTATAAAGTCATAATAACAAGATTACTACTTTATAATAACTGCATTATAACAAGATTACTACATTTTTTACTACATTATAAATTCATAATAACAAGATTACTACTTTATAATAACTGCATTATAACAAGATTACTACATTTTTACTACATTATAAATTCATAATAACAAGATTACTACTTTATAATAACTGCATTATAACAAGATTACTACATTTTTACTACATTATAAATTCATAATAACAAGATTACTACTTTATAATAACTGCATTATAACAAGATTACTACATTTTTTACTACATTATAAATTCATAATAACAAGATTACTACTTTATAATAACTGCATTATAACAAGATTACTACATTTTTTACTACATTATAAAGTTATAATAACAAGATTACTACTTTATAATAACTGCATTATAACAAGATTACTACATTTTTTACTACATTATAAATTCATAATAACAAGATTACTACTTTATAATAACTGCATTATAACAAGATTACTACATTTTTTACTACATTATAAATTCATAATAACAAGATTACTACTTTATAATAACTGCATTATAACAAGATTACTACATTTTTACTACATTATAAAGTCATATAACAAGATTACTACTTTATAATAACTGCATTATAACAAGATTACTACATTTTTCACTACATTATAAATTCATAATAACAAGATTACTACTTTATAATAACTGCATTATAACAAGATTACTACATTTTTACTACATTATGAATTCATAATAACAAGATTACTACATTATAATAACTGCACAAGATTACTTCATTATATTTATTATAAGGATTTTACATTATAATTGCATGTAAACAAGTTTTCTACATTTACTGCATTATATTTATAACATTACTAAATTATAACTGCATTATAACAAAATTACTACATTATAATATCATTACAAGAAAATTACATTAAGTTGAAAAATAAAAGCATGTGGGTATTTGGCAGCAAAATTAAATGAATGTTTCTATTAAAACTTTAAAATGTTACAAATGACTTTTAGTTTGATTTTACTTAAAACTCTGGAATACCATGAAGTTTTCTGCTTTGAGTACTTTTATTCAACATATAAGTCCAGTGTTGTTACAGGATGAAGCCAGGGAAAATAATAATAATAATAATAATAAATAATAATAATAATAATAATAATAATAATAATAATAATAAAAATATCAATAATAATAATAATAATAATAAATAAATACAATAATAATAAAAATAAAATGCAAAATAATAATAATAAAAATAATAATAAACAGACATATGGAGCAGGGTTATTCAACAGGCGGCCCAGGGGCCAAATCCAGCCCACTGGTGAGCTCAGTTGGGTTAATTTTTAAATAAAACTAGATTTTAAACCATAAAACAAACCTAATGACAATAACTGCTGGATGTCCGGCCCCTGAGCTCTTTCAGTAACTGTACCCACCCCTCGGCCCCCCGGCCCCCGGCCCATTCAGCAGTTTAGTTAAGTAGTCCTGCTGTAGGGTCTTTATTAAACTATTTACATGCAATTTTTATTAATTAAAAAAATAAAAATCTTATTACTAAACTTGATTTTGTACAAAGGTGACACGTTTATCTGTATAAACATGAACAAACATCTTTTAATTAATGTTTAACAGTTTTTATTCACTTATTTTAAAACCGTGATCTTTACTTTCCCGCCTGGAAGTGAATGCATCGTGGGGTGTTTATTTATGGGATAAAACTAATTGTTTGCTAAAACATTGATTTTATTACAAATCATGACGTGTTTGTTGTCGTCAGCACCGGAGCAGAGTTCAGTGATAAATAAATAATTTATTTAATGTCCATCCTGTCGGAGAGCTTTTCAAAATATGTTCAAGTTTATCTAAAAAAGCTAAGTCTGGTCCTCTGGACATTCAAAAAAAAACAAAACAAAGCAAAAAAAACTGTAGAAACATTTCGTCTTTCGTCCGAAAGACTTCCTCAGTCTGAGGTGCTGGGTTCAGCTCAGTCTTATAAATAGCACCCTCTCACAGTGTTACACAACGAAAGACGAAAAGACGAAAGACGAAACGTTTCTACAGGTTTTTTTGCTTTGTTTTGTTTTGTTTTTTTTGAATGTCCAGAGGACCAGACTTAGCTTTTTTAGATTTTTCTACCTGGATTATTGAGCATGCATCAGGGTATGTTCAAGTTTATTTTTTATGTGTTAGCCTTGAGATGAGACAAACACCATTGAACAAAAAAATAAATCAACTACTTCTGGGACGATTTCCAAAAAAGATGAGTTTATTATTTTATCTCTTCAGAGTCTCACTTTGTGAATCAATAAAACGCTGCCCTTGAGATAAAAAAACATATAAAAGCTGCTCTTTTTGTGTTTATTTTTTAAAAGCCTTTTGTTGTTTTCTGCTGCGCACGTTTTAGTGTTGCGCACGTTTTAGTGTTGCTCATGTTTTAGTGTTGCGCACGTTTTAGTGTTGCGCCAGTTGTGTGTGTGACGACGGTGAATTCAGAGGCGCTTCTTTAACGTGAATGGAACGCTCTCGGCCCGTCGGGTCATGTGTTGTCTCGTTTTGTTTCTCCACCACAGACGGCCACACAAAAAAAGTGCGGAAGGTCCCTCCCGGCTTGCCGTCCTCAGTAAGTGAGCTCCTTTCTTTAAGGTT
>JBBPBX010080586.1:0-16135 GCA_038048925.1 Garcialebias charrua | reverse complement strand
AGCCCAAAAACCCCTATGATGAGTGAAATAAATGGACTAAGTTTTCCCTCGCCCGGACGCGGGTCACCGGGGCCCCACTCTGGAGCCAGGCCCGGAGGTGGGGCACGCTGGCGAGCGCCTGGTGGCCGGGCTTTTACCCATGGAGCCCGGCCGGGCACAGCCCGAAGAGGAGACGTGGGTCCCCCTTCCCATGGGCTCACCACCTGTGGGAGGGGCCAAAGGGGTCGGGTGCAATGTGAGATGGGTGGTGGCCGAGGGCGGGGACCCTGGCGGTCTGATCCTCGGCTACAGAAGCTGGCCATTGGGACATGGAATGTCACCTCTCTGGTGGGGAAGGAGCCTGAGCTAGTGTGTGAGGTTGAGAGTTTCCGACTAGAAATAGTCGGACTCACCTCAACGCATGGCTCTGGCTCTGGAACCAGTTTCCTTGAGAGGGGTTGGACACTCTTCCACTCTGGAGTTGTCCCTGGTGAGAGGCGCCGAGCAGGAGTGGGCATACTGGTTGCCCCCCATCTTGGTGCCTGTACGTTGGGGTTCACCCCGGTGAACGAGAGGGTAGCCTCCCTTCGCCTACGTGTGGGGGGACGGGCTCTGACTGTTGTTTGTGCCTATGCACCAAACGGCAGCTCAGACTACCCACCCTTTTTGGAGTCCTTGGAGGGGGTATTGGAGAGTGCGCCTCCTGGGGACTCCCTTGTTCTACTGGGGGACTTCAACGCTCACGTGGGCAATGACAGTGAGACCTGGAGGGGTGTGGTTGGGAGGAACGGCCCCCCTGATCTGAACCAGAGTGGTGTTCTGTTATTGGACTTCTGTGCTCGTCATGGATTGTCCATAACGAACACCATGTTTAAGCATAAGGGTGTCCATATGTGCTCTTGGCACCAGGACACCCTAGGTCGCAGTTCGATGATCGACTTTGTTGTCGTCTCATCTGATCTGCGGCCGCATGTCTTGGACACTCGGGTGAAGAGAGGGGCGGAGCTGTCAACTGACCACTACCTGGTGGTGAGTTGGCTCCGATGGTGGGGGAGGATGCCGGTCAGACCTGGCAGACCCAAACGTATTGTGAGGGTCTGCTGGGAACGTCTGGCAGAGTCTCCCGTAAGACGGAGCTTTAACTCCCACCTCCGGGAGAGCTTTGAACACGTTCCGAGGGAGGCGGGGGACATGGAGTCCGAGTGGGCCGTGTTCCGCGCCTCTATTGTCGAGGCAGCTTATCGGAGCTGTGGCCGCAAGGTTGTTGGTGCCTGTCGTGGTGGCAACCCTCGAACCCGGTGGTGGACACCGGCAGTGAGGGATGCTGTCAGGCTGAAGAAGGAGTCCTATTGGGCCTTTTTGGCTTGTGGGACCCCGGAAGCAGCTGATAGGTACCGGCAGTCCAAGCGGCATGCGGCTCGGGTGGTTGCTGAGGCAAAAACTCGGGCGTGGGAGGAGTTCGGAGAGGCCATGGAGAATGACTTCCGTACGGCTTCGAGGCGATTCTGGTCCACCATCCGGCGTCTCAGGGGGGGAAAGAGGTACGCGACCAACACCATTTATGGTGGGGGTGGCGTGCTGCTGACCTCAACTCGGGATGTTGTGAGTCGGTGGGCGGAATACTTCGAAGACCTCCTCAATCCTACTGGCACGTCTTCCACTGAGGAAGCGGAGCCTGGGGACTTTGGGTCGGGTTCTCCGATCTCTGGTGCTGAGGTCGCCGAGGTGGTTAAAAAGCTCCGCGGTGGCAAGGCTCCGGGGGTGGATGAGATTCGCCCGGAGTTCCTTAGGGCTCTGGATGTTGTGGGGTTGTGTTGGCTTACGCGACTCTGCAATATCGCGTGGACATCGGGGGCAGTTCCCTTGGATTGGCAGACTGGGGTGGTGGTTCCCCTATTCAAAAAGGGGGACCGTAGGGTGTGTTCCAACTATAGGGGGATCACACTCTTAAGCCTCCCTGGTAAGGTCTATTCAGGGGTTCTGGAGAGGAGGGTCCGTCGGATAGTCGAACCTCGGATTCAGGAGGAGCAGTGTGGTTTTCGTGCTGGTCGTGGAACACTGGACCAGCTCTACACCCTCAACAGGGTCCTGGAGGGTGCGTGGGAGTTTGCCCAACCAGTTTACATGTGCTTTGTGGACTTGGAGAAGGCATTCGACCGCGTCCCTCGGGGGGTTCTGTGGGGGGTACTCCGGGAGTATGGGGTACCAGGCCCTTTGATAAGGGCTGTTAGGTCCCTGTACGACCGGTGTCAGAGCTTGGTCCGCATTGCCGGCAGTAAGTCAGGCTCGTTTCCGGTGAGAGTTGGACTCCGCCAAGGTTGCCCTTTGTCACCGATTCTGTTCATAACTTTTATGGACAGAATTTCTAGGCGCAGCCAAGGTGTTGAGAGGATCCGTTTTGGTGACCTTAGAATCGCTTCTCTGTTTTTTGCAGATGATGTGGTCCTATTGGCTTCATCAGTTCGTGATTTACAACTTTCACTGGAGCGGTTTGCAGCCGAGTGTGATGCGGCCGGGATGAGGATCAGTTCCTCCAAATCCGAGGCCATGGTCTTGAGCCGGAAAAGGGTAGCATGCCCTCTCCGGGTCGGGGAGGAGGTCCTGCCCCAAGTGGAGGAGTTTAAGTATCTCGGGATCTTGTTCACGAATGAGGGAAAACTGGAGCGTGAGATCGATAGGCGGATAGGTGCAGCGTCCGCAGTGAAGCGGGCGCTGTACCGGTCTGTCGTGGTGAAGAGAGAGCTGAGTCAAAAGGCAAAGCTCTCAATTTACCGATCGATCTACGTTCCCACCCTCATCTATGGTCATGAGCTTTGGGTTATGACCGAAAGAACAAGATCTCGGATACAAGCGGCTGAAATGAGTTTTCTCCGCAGGGTGGCTGGACTCTCCCTTAGAGATAGGGTGAGAAGCTCAGTCATCCGGGAGGGACTCGGAGTAGAGCCGCTGCTTCTCCACATCGAGAGGAGCCAGTTGAGGTGGCTCGGGCATCTGGTTAGGATGCCTCCTGGACGCCTCCCTGGTGAGGTGTTCCGGGCATGTCCCACCGGGAGGAGACCCAGAGGAAGACCCAGGACGCGCTGGAGGGACTATGTTTCTCGGCTGGCCTGGGAACGCCTTGGGATTCCCCCGAAGGAGCTGCTCCAAGTGGCTGGGGAGAGGGAAGTCTGGGCCTCCCTTCTTAGGCTGCTACCCCCGCGACCCGACCCCGGATAAGCGGAAGAAAATGGATGGATGTTGGCACCTGCACATAATTGCATTCAGTTTTTATTCACAATTTGTTTAGTGTCCCAACTTTTTTGGAATCCGGTTTGTAGTAAAAGCGCTGTAAAGGAAAGTGTCCTGTTTGAGGTTTCCTCAGAGGGAGCTCTGTTCACTTTGGCCTGTTCTGGCATCTTTGCATGAAGTTGCTTCTTATAGCATCTTTTTTTTTTTCTTCTCTAAATTGCCAGACTGAACCTCGTCCTTTTACCACTACAGCTTCTTTATGGACGACTCCAATTTTCAAGTGCATGTTTTGCATATTTTGAGTCTGCCAGTATTAGTTAAAAATGTAAACATACTGTAAAGAGTTGCATGTTTCTGTAATCAATACTGAAGTATAATTAGACTGAAATCTTGTGAAGAATCTCTTGTCTAATAGAAACTGCAACTCCTGTATATGCAACCCCAATTTTGGAAGAAGTTAAGATGTGTAAAATTTAAAGTCAGAATGCAATATATTGTACCGGTAGATGTCAAACTTAAGTTTTATTCACAGTGGAGCACAGCGAACATTAAATGTTTAAACCAGGGTATTGTGGCATTTTTAGGGGAAAATTGTAAATTTGAATTTAATGGTAGTAACTAAGAACAGAGGAGAGCAGCTGCTGGAGTTTTTAGAGGGGAATGTTGCCCAATTCAAGTTTTATTCATTTATTTATTTTAGGGATACATGATATTGGGTTTTTGGTCGATATGCCGATATGGTAAACCTTATTTGGCCAATACCAATACTGATATTTTTCCCCTACACCTACTTACAGAGACTACATAGCTTTCTCTGCTGTGGAATTAATATACTACATTATTCTGCATAGTCTTTGTCAATTTGGCGTGATACCAAATGCAGATGTCAAAAAGGAGCTGAAAATAATATAAAACTTCATCTTGGATTATGTTTAATGTCAAATGTATTCATGACATTTACTCTCTCTAACACAATGCCAACACTAGAACAGTGCAATTTTGTACATTTTAATATCTATGCGTTATTTTGATGGAATAGTCTATGTCCAATATTTAACTTTTCTATATAATATCGGCCGATACCATGCCGATAACATCGTGCATTCCTTATTTATTTATTTATTTATTTATTGTTCTGCTTTGTCAGGGGTCACCACAGTCCTTGAACATCTTGGACATGTTTTTGTTTCATGAAGCACCAAATGATTTTGGAGAGACGACTGTACCAGTTCAGCTTCAGGACTCTCTTCCTTCTGAGCCATTCTGTTGTGATGGTGTTCACACATCGCTTTATTCATTTATTTTTTTGCATGATAGAGCTTTAACCAGCATCTGTAGATGGACAGTGAGCTGTGTTTGCAGACAAACGTTCCTAAGCCTATACCTAGTTTTAATGCAGCTCCACTTGTGAAAACAAAATGACCTTTTCCCCCTAAAAATGGTTCAGTTTCTCACTTTAAACATTTTAATCTTGCTTTCAGTTGTACCGGTAATTGACATTTTGCACATCTTAACTCCAAAACTGGGATTGCTTCTCGTATGTAAAAAAATCTCAAGCCCTTTATTTGTATCATTCCTGTTGCAAGTCATTTGTTTTGAACTGTTCCAAGTTATTTGTGGATAAAACCCCAGAGTGTCGTGCTCTACAGGAGAGTGTTTCTCCAGTTGCACTTATCTGATCATTTCTAGGTCACATCGGCTTCACTTTGAGTTTAAGTTTAAACATTAAGAACTAGTCATTGAATGAAGTATTAAATGAAATTATTATTATCTGGCTGAGAGGACAAAACAACAACAACCAGATGTTTAGTCATATTTTTTTTTTCTCCTACAAACTTTAGATCTTCCTAGAATAGATGTTTTATTTAAGTGCCATCTTTTTTGTTTTTTTCTTCTTCAGGTTTTTGATTTGATGGTAATCACAGACATTTTGCCGTCAGGCTCCGATCAATTCAAACAGAACATTTTTGTTGTGTGCGTGTGTTTTCCTCAGACTCTGCATGGCTTTTGTCAGGATTGTTGTCCTGTGTTGTGCCCAATTTTATTTTTCTCTCCTTCTGACGTGAACCAAAGATCATTTTCTTTTTTCCATCACAAAAAAAAAGAAGCCAAAAAAAAAAATAATAATAATAAGATGCCGTGTGACGACTGCTTATTCAGGCTGCAATTAACAGTTTGTCAAATATGCCCGACAGGTTAAAACAACGCAAGTTTGTGTCGAGACTCGTCTAAGCCTTCTCTCTTTCTCTCTCTCTCTCACTCTCTTTCTCTCTCTCGGCCTCCTCCCATCTTCCCTTTGTTCCTTTTACTCCATTACAGATGCTCCCGGACTTGAAAGCCGACAACCAGAGACTAAAGGACGAGAATGGAGCTCTCATTCGAGTCATTAGCAAGCTTTCCAAGTAGACCCCGCCCCCTCCATCTTCTGCACCCGCTAGTCCCGCCCCCCCATGACAGCGACTAATGGAATTGCACATTTAGATATTAATTGCAACAGACATCAGAGACGAGACTCCTTCTTCTTTAGTTTCTCCCAACTCTTGTCTCCTTTGTTTTTGTTTTTGTTTGCTCCTCCACCTCCGCAGCTTCCATCCATCTAGTTCCACCCCTTTGACTGTGACCTTCTATAGACCCACTGAGTTTACAGAGCAACAACACAAGGAGGAAGGGTTGTTTGATCAAGCATGTGAGAGCATTGTGAGCGGGGAAGCCTGAAAACTATTTAACCAATAAGCCTTAGTTGTATATAAAGAGAAAAAAACACACACACTTGCATTGATCTCTTCTCTGAAAACCAGATATTATCCTGCACCAGATTTTATTTGTGCTCCTATTTGACGTCATTGTTCGTGTGCAGTTTTCTCCTCCCACTCGTTTCTTTTAAAGCACCACTTCTGCCTGATATCTGCTCCCCGTGGCTGCCGTCTCCCTTAATTTATCCTTTTTGTCCACACACACACTTGCAGATCACTACCGCGCGTTTCTTTTCCCTTTTTTTTTGTTTGTTAAAGTTGTATCTGTTTATCTTCCTCCGAGAGGGAAACATTTGGGTTCTCGCTTTAGCGAAACGAGGCGGACCGGGTGGCGTTTATGCTTTTCATTGTATGTGCAATATGCATTTGTTGTTTTTCTTTTTAAAAATGCTTTAATGAGTCCATCACAAGTAGGGTTTTTCACTCCTGACGCGTCCCATCGCTCTTTCTTCCCCTCCTGTTTTCTTTTTTTAAAGTTTATATCCAGTTTATATTGTGTATTTGTCACGTTGTTTTAGCAGGTACTGAGTGATTCTGTATATACCTGTATGTATTTAGTTTGAGACCAGCACATGGCATGCGTTTATGGATCCCGTCTGTTACTATTACGTCAAACAAATCCAGAGGACAAAAATTTTTAATTCTTTTCTTTTTATAGTCGACCATTGAAACCAGTGCAGTAAAACCTTTCTCCAACACAGGACCGGCAGTGTTCAGTGCTTTATTTTTATTTTTACTTCTTCCCTCTACATAATTGTGAAATTTAAATAAATTTATTGCTTCACTACATTTCACTTTCATTGTATTCAATATCTTGGAAGAGTGCTGTTGTTGTTTTTTCAAATTCATTTTCTTTTTTTCCTTTTTTTTTAAAGCTGTAGTATAGCCAGAATGCTGTCACTTAAAAATAAAAATAAACAAAAATATATATATATCTTAGGTTTTGCTAACCCTTTCTACAATGTCTACATGCACTGTTGATGCCATGTGAGGAGTCTTGTCTGGTTGAAGCTAAACCCCACCACTAGATGTAGTCCATTCAACATTTTATGCATTTCAGTGGCCTTTTAAGGATATTTTAGTACAATAAGTTTAAAAAAGAATCATTGCAGATGGACTGATGGCCATCTACTCTGGTTTAGACTTTTTTTTTTCTTGTTGTTTTTTTTCCCCCTGTCATCTTGTAAAATAGGTGTGTGGCTTAATACATGCAAGCTGTGCTGTGACTACCAACCACTGAAGAGTTCATTAAAAATAAACTTGTACATTGTAAAGTTCCCATGTCTCTTTATTTTCTTATTTTGTGCTTTAATACAGGTTCTGTCTTGTAACGTTAACCTGTTAGCTGAGAAATCTGGAAAGGGATTGAAAGAAAAAAAAAGAGGAATTTAATTTTTGTCTGTTGCTAAATTTTAAAAATGATTTTCTAAAATAGTTTTCACTGAAAGTTTTATATTTTTCCTGCAGAATAAGTCATAAATCTTCTGTTTTGTGTTTTGCCACGTTTCTTAAATGGTGATTTGAGCATCTTAAGCTGCTGTTGCTCCATCGTACCAGTAGGTGGTGCACTTTCTATTTTCTGTATGGAGGTGGGTTTTGGTTTCTAGTGCTGTTTGGATGCTGACCCCTGTCTCCAGAAGAAGAAGAAAAAAAACAGCGTGTGCTCATCATTCTGCACTTCTTTACTGCTTTTTATCTTAACCACACATGGCAGCGTGTCTGAAGACCAGAATTAGGCGTGTTGGCTCAGCCATGAAGTTCTGCTAACCCCCACTTCCCATCCCTGAATGAGACTGATTGACATCCATGTGACTGTGGAGCCACCTTCACTGTGACTCCTTGGTACATGTCAGTAAAAGCTCAGGGGGGGTCTGTGACGTGGAGCTTTAATCTTCAGATAAAGCTTTGACGATCAGAGGTGCTGCCTGCTCTAATTACCCAGTCATGCCCAGGTGTTTCCCATTACAGGTAACCCCTGACTTACGAGCGCATCGACGTACGAGGTTCCGGACTTACGAGCTCACTAACGAACAGTAAATTTGTAAAGAACATACAAAAAATACAGCACTTTTATGTGTTTTTAGATGAAAGTGTGTTAGCTAACCGTTTGGAAACAAGTTTCTGGGCATGTTTATGACTATAGTATGAACGTTTGTGATGAAAAACGAGTGTTCGTAGTAGCGCTAGCATAAATTTTCCGACTTACGATCAAAAATCCGGACTTACGAGCGACACGTGTTTCGTGTTCCGACATACGAGATAGTCGTAGTAACGGAACTCGCTCGTAAGTCGGGGATTACCTGTATATCATCGGTCTGTGGGAACATGTTTCCACGACCGTCTCAAGCAGAGAAGTCCTCATAAAAACTTTGACCAGAGATCATCTTGGCCCAGAGGAGTTTGCACACAGATTATTTAATTGTTCATCATCAGATACTGTTTTGCCATGGTGCTTACTGTATTGGGTCTAAACGTTAATCCACGATAAATGTTCATTCAATCATTTATTTTTGAGTTTCAACAGTGGTGTAGTCTACATTTTTGCAGTGGGTTTACCGCGGTAAAGTTAGTTTTACGTTGGACACCATTGAAACCATGGAGCGCGGATGTCCAACGTAAATCTAACTTTACAGTGGTCTGTTTGTATACTGTGCTTAGAAACCAATGTACACCGATTGGTACAATGTAATCGTCAATTTATTTCGATTTTTTTTTTTTTAAACCTATTGAACACTTCCAAATCTCTGATGCTTATAATGCATTTGGATAAATGAACTTCAAATTTTGTACAACAGTTGGCTTTGTATTAAAAACATGTTAAAAAATTTACAAAACAGAATCAAAGCAGAACATGTTCAAGTATTAAGTACAGAAGTACTTGTACAATAATTCGCTGGATATGTAAATGATAAACAAGCACTGCATACCGATGGATTGTTACGGAAGTGTTTGCTGTTTTAACATATTGACACATGTCATGTATCATTGGGCACTTTTAAGTGGTTATACTGCCATTCTTAATCTTTACAAGTGGGTATACTCCGTATTCCCGCGTATCACTTAGACCACTACTAAGAATCAGCTTCTGGTTCATGTGTTTGCTAACGGTAAAGACAAATAAACACACAGATCTGTTTTCTTGTTGCTGTGTTCATCTGTGACCATCTGCTCATACAGACTCATGTTCGTGCTGCTGTTTATAATGATGTTTTTCTACTACATTAGGGCTTAGTGTATTACTAGTTGATGTTATTCTTAGTTAATTCTAGATGTTATTACTGTTTTTCTCTTGCATTTGTTGTTGGAGACAGCTGGCAACCAGATCTGTCTTTTCACATCTTTTAATATATCTAAAGCAGATGCTGAGATAAAGACGTCAGGTAAATTTCACATTTGTCTACGATCATATGTGCTGCTGATATGAAACTTGGATTTATTTATGTAGAGCCAATTTACAACGTTTGTCCCAGTGAGCTGTACGAGTCCAAATCCAGTTTAAAACGGATTCAAAACATTGCAGTCAGTTTATTCCTAATGCTGTACTTAATGAAATGCCATTTACTGTATTTTTTGACTATAAGGCACACTTAAAATCCTTTAATTTTTCTTAAAAATCATCAGTGTGCCTTATGTATTAATTCTGGTTGTGCTTACTGATCTTACACTGATTTTATGTGGTACACGGCGCTCAAAAATCTGTCATAATGTTTTAGTTTTGCTTAATGAACCTTATAATTAAGTGCGCCTTATAGTCCAAAAAATATGTATGATTTTCAATAGAAGCTAGCAGATGGCATCAAATCTTTGCTTCGGTGCAGACCTTCATCCTGATGAGTTCAGGGCTTTATCTACAGCAGGGCTGTCCAAACGTTTTCATATCTGCCAAAACTATCAAGATATTTGATTTGAACTTGAAAGGACTTGTGGGCCACAAAATAGTGAATTTAACTCGATGTGAGTATTTTGGAGAAAGGACAACAGTTTATTAATGTTGGTGGAGAAAGAGTTTTAAATTGTTATAGGTCCAAAACATCAAAAGCCTCATAAACACTAACATCAAAAAAAGGCGTTCAGTACAGAAACGACTTGACTTTGTAACAGAAGACGTTTCGCTTCTCATCCGAGGAGCTTTCTCAATTCAAAGAGCAGAGAGTGAGGGGGCAAGGTCTTAAAGGCTGAGATAAGATACAACATATCTAAAAAAGCTAAGTCTGGTCCTACATATACATAGAGATACAACATACCTATGTAAATTGACAAATCACACCTTAGGGGTTTCTTAAGGTCTTTGTCAATTTACGTGTGTTGTATCTTGTCTCTATGGAAGCTATTATGTCTCATATTCCAAATTAAAATGGATTAATAGTGTGTTGTATCTTGTCTCTATGGAAGCTATTATGTCTCATATTCCAAATTAAAATGGATTAATAGAAATGCTTTTTAGTTTCCAAATAAAGTTGCATGTTTTGACTTGGAAATCAAATTTAAAATGAATAATCCAAACTACATTTTCTTCTTTGAGACTGCTCAATTTGTAAATATCTCAGCCTTTAAAACCTTGCCCCCTCACTCTCTGCTCTTTGAATTAAGAAAGCTCCTCGGATGGGAA
Organism: Garcialebias charrua; assembly: GCA_038048925.1. Classification (NCBI taxonomy): domain Eukaryota; kingdom Metazoa; phylum Chordata; class Actinopteri; order Cyprinodontiformes; family Rivulidae; genus Garcialebias; species Garcialebias charrua. The sequence continues at coordinate 5,566 of JBBPBX010080586.1, read as the reverse complement.
GCGAAACTTCTGTTACAAATTGTTTCTGTATTGAATGCCTTTTTTTGATTTTATCATGTCCTGGATGACTGAGAATCTTCACCAGCACATAAAACACTAACCTTTTTTATTATTTAATTTAATTAAAAAGGATTTGATTGATTTGTTGGGTCTATAGTTATTGTTTTATTATGTTTGGAAAGTACATTTTAGTCTTCTCGGCAACAAAAGGCTGTTTGAAGTTCTGAAAAATCATCCAGCTGTCAGTCGCTACAACAAATTCATAGAAAGTTTGATATAGTTGATCAACTCGTATGTAGATGATACCATGTTATATTCAATTTTTTTTAAAGTCCGATTTCCCTCTTGCTACAAATGAGAGTGGGCACAGGTCCCGGAGTTGAGAATGATAAAACATCCCACCACCTACGGTATATGCCACCATGTGCCCACTCCAGACCTTATACAGTATACGCATGTGTTGTGAGAACGTTATAAGTAAGTGTTTAGGTTGTATAATAAAATTGGGGCCCAGGACTCCACGAACCATGGAGATGGAGGATTCTCCCCGCAGCTCAGTATACCTGAACCCCAAGGCCCTGTCTGAGTGGTGGTGTGATGGAGTGGGCGGAGGAAGATGTCGGGATGGGGAGGAAGAACTGAGGTGGCAATGCCCTCCCAGGGGGCCAGCTCCCCCGCTGACCCCAATATGCACCCCCCTAAGATCTACCAGGGGAGGGAGGCTACAATTCAGACACTGGGGCAGGTGGCTGCCGCACCAATCAAGGACGGACCAGCACATGGCCCCGAGGACCGACCAGAAGGAGGGCCAGCAATCCAACCCCACCCTGAAACCATCCAGACCCCCCAACCCGATCCCCAGTCCAACACCCAGCCCCCCAACCAAGGAAGTCTCCAAACTTCCACAAGGACAATCAGCTAGGAGTGCCCTAACAGCAACAGATCGTGCACCACGGATAATATACCCGACAAGACCCGACCGAGATCACCAGGCCAAGCCGGGAAGCAGCCAAGGAGCGACACTCTTGATTATTTTATCAACTGCAATATTTAAACAAGTTTTATGAATCATTATCCGAAAGTCTCCTTTCTAAACAGTAAAGGTTTGTGGGTTTTTTTGTGCCATGAAATGAAAATAAAAAATATTATAGCCAAAGGTTTGTATTTTGATTAATTGCTCATTTTGAGAAGATTGTTTTTCATCCATTTTGCTGTTAAACCTAAATATCATACAACAACGATTACCAATGAAGTTGCAGAAAGTCTGCATCAACCTCTTAAACCATGCTGGCCAAAATGATACCATTCTTGAACTGCAGTTGTGGGCCACACAAAATTACTCCAAGGGCCACAAATGATCCTCAGGTCGCACTTTGGACACCCATGATCTACTGTAACGAGCATCTGGGGATCTGATTTGAACTGGATGCATTGTGATCTCCTAAACTTGGGGATGTTTTTGTTTGTCCTTCTAGGAAACCCTCTAGATCTCACCAGAGGAGTAATGAATCCTCACTCCAGAAATTAAGTTGGTAAAGATGGATGGAAGTATCATGGTCCCAATTTATTAAATTTCCATGAGGAATTAGGAGATGATGAATATAGATTTCCTCTTGCGGGTTGATATTTTAGATTTTTCCCTGCAGCTCCATGAAATTATCCTTATTTATTTTCTACGTGGAAAATGATGACCTTTAACCTCTTATCCACCTTCTGCTCAGTTTATTTCACGTAACCTCTTTGTCTCTGTTCTACCAGAAAGCTCAAACACCCCACACCCCTCCACAGCTGCAATCCTAAACACTAGACTTGGACACATTCAGTGAACAAACCCACTCGGCGCTCAGGATAAACAGCAGCGGGGTTCCTCACCAATGACAAACGATGACAAATGGAGGCATCCAGATGAAATGACAGCTCGAGTCTTGTCGGTGAAACAAAGATAAACACGCTTGAGGAAAAACAAAGTGATTCGAGGCAGCGGAGGATAATTGTGGACGCACGTCAAAAACAAGATGCAGAGACGCCGCTCGGGCTCAGGCTGACTTGTAACTGGCTGCTCTGGCAGGAAACGTCGAAGGGCTCGTATAGGGAAGTTTGAGGTATAGATTAGTTAGATGTGATTTATTCCAGTTTCTTTTTCTTTCAGAAGTGAATCATTGGATGTAATCTTACAGCTGATAAATGTTAGATGATCCAATTCAAGATGACCACCACAGTTTAACCACCTTACATAAAAATGCCTATAACTCAGTTTTACAGAAATGAAGCTAAAATTACAGTAGATGCTGGATTGGCTGAGGTTCTTCATTACATATTCTAATTAACAAGAATAAATACTCTAGGGTTTTGGGGTTTTTTTGGACATTTTTGATCCTTGTGGTTCAAATTCAGCAGCAGACAAACAAGACTGAGCCACCTCTTCTAACATCACTATGCACGAGGCCTCTTGCATGTGAGACAGGAAGTGATGGGCACCATGGTCACCTCTGAGATGGATGGAGGACAAAGACGAGTGAGAAATGACCCGACTACGCATCAACTAATTATTTCATAATGAGTGATTTAGAGAAAAAAAAAATCATTAAAGTTAGCGTATTAGCACTTAATTCAAGTGATGAATTGAAGCACAAATTTATAAGAATTGAAACTTTTCTACAGTTCCTGTCTGGCAAAGTCTAATCTATTGAATCAGCAGCTTGTCAAAACTGTGTTTTAGTTCAAAATGTAATTTGCAAAACTGGTCTTTAAAATATGCAAAATCTCACATTTATTTGAACATACGCAATGCAATTGAATGATATTGATTAATAAAGTGCATTATTATACACTCAACAAAGAAACACATTATGATTACTTCTACATTTTTATAAAACTGACCTGCTTTATTTAGCTTGTAGGGTTCGAGGCTGTAGTTGATACTTTAATTAATCAATCCGCTACTAAAATCTCATCTCGGATGCTTTTTTTTTTCATTAATCCTTTATTTATACAGGTTAGTCTCTCACTGACACAAGGACTCATTTTCAAGAAACTTGTTTTAAACAAACCACATAAGGTACAGACAACAAACGGCCATAAAATAAAAAGTAAATAAAAGTAGTGATATTAAACAAAACAAAATCAAGCTACATTATGAAACGAGGCGAAATACTAAAAACAGAACAGGCAGACCAAGAAGTGATTTAAAGATGAAAATGTACCAGTGGGAGAGTCTGCGTGAAGTTAATGATGTCCAGTTAACCAGTGGAAGAAAAAAAAAATCTGTATTTCTCTTTTATGTTTGTCTATTGTTGATTGTTTAAGGAAATTTCTACTGTTATTAATAATAATAATGAATTTAATTTGTAACGCACTTTTCATTAACAAAAATCTCAAAGTGCTAGTGCAACTAAAACCAATGATCAAATAAAAACAAGTGATAAAATCAAGTAAAATCAATGATAAAATAACAAATCAATAATAAAATAAATTATTGTTATAATTCTTTAGTTTGTAGCAGGTCGCTCTTGTAAATGAGTCCTCGAGGCTCAATGAGATTAACCTGACAAAATAAAGGTTGAATACAAAGTGGGAACAGTAGTTACAGCCAGTTATGAATATTAGTGTGCCATGGTAGACGGCATCCAACATCTGTAAGGTGCTTGCATGAGCATTCATGTAAATAATGTCATCATAGTCAATGCCCGGTAGGAAAGTAGCAGCTACAAGGAGTTTCCTGGCATTCCAAGTCAAACAGGATCTATTTCTGTAAAATAAACCCAGTTTTAATTTCAGTTTCTTTATCAAGTTTTATGAAGTTTAAAAGAGAGATGTGCATCAACTAAGTATTTATGAGTCCACAAACTCGATAGGAACACCATTTGTGGATAAGAATGAAGGAAGGACAGCTGGTACCAGCTTTCTGTTTGAAAACAACATCCCTTTGGTTTTACCAGCATTTAGCACCAGATGGAACAAATCTGACTGGTTGAGGTTGAACGCAGACTGTAAAACTTTGGCAGCTGATTTAGCTCGACAACAAACTGTCATCAGAATAGAAACGCAAGGTTACGTCAGAAATGTTCTGACCTACATTACTTATATATATTGTAAAGAGAGTGGGTCCCAAGATTGAGCCTTGTGGTACACCATTATTGACAGTTAAATAATTAGAAGAAGAACCACTATGCTTTCGGCCTGAGATACTGCTTATAGCACTTTGAAAATGAGAGTATTCGATGCTTACAAAGCAATGGTAGAAAAAAAATCATATTTTTTAATTTTGCATTCTGCAGTAGGTCACTGATCTCCCTGATATGTCTGAATGCTTTCCTCCATCCCTCATAATAAAACAGGACGCTGACAGTGACACACTGTGGTATTTTGCTAGTAGTTCACAAGTTGTCAACCAAAAGCTCCCTGTTGTTCCAGCGTTTCACTCCCTTCTTGCTGCTGACCTCGCAGACCGTCGCCGAGCTCGCCCCCCCTGCACAGTCCTGCATGCGGAGGAGGATTAAATCACAGCAGCCCTGCAACGGGCAGTTCAAATCCAAAACTAATCTCTCCAAATTGCTCTTGAACAAGATGCTTGACCTGCTCCCACGTCCTAACTCCAAAGAAACACACACTTTTGTTGCTTCAATTTGTCTAATGTGCTGCACTGTAGAAGTAAAGATGGGCAGATGTTTGCTAGTCTGGATAAACCGACTAAAAACTGAACAAGTTCAGAAGAATGTTCAGCATGAGCTCAGTGCAAAACAGCAATATAATCCCCAACATCTGGCACAGTTTTCATTTCTTGAGTACTTATTTACTGGATAGACAAAATGACAGCCTCTGAGAAAAATCAAAGGTAATTTGTGAACAGCCATTATGCAGTGATGTATACTGAATACAGTATTTTCTGGTGTATAGGTCGCACCTGTGTATAGGTCGCATTGTCCAATTATCACCAATAGATTGGAAAAATCCCTAGATAGGTCGCACCTACGTTTAGCTCTGCTGCAAATGTCTGCCACAGGAGCGCACAGCAAGGCTTTTAAGAAGATTAACACTTAAAAACAATTATTTGTTTGATAAAAATTATAGCAAATATGTGTCTGAGCTGAACTTTTCCTTAATAAATGAACGTAATTGTGAAATGAGCTGGATTTAAAAATTTGTTTCACCGAAAGTGATAACAAGCCATATATAGGTCACACCTGAGTATAGGTCGCAGGCCTTGAAAAAACCATAAAAAGGTGCGACCTATACACCGGAAAATACGGTATATACAATTCCCAAATGTTTCTGTGCTCGTTTTGCAACCTTAAAGCCAAACACTCTGAAGTGTTCAGATTGGCTCTAAATATTAACTATAATATTTAATGTGAAGCTAAGCATGACTTATCTTGGAGGTGTTTGTGTCAGGGGTTAAGGAAGCATTCAGCAACAACCTTGGTGCACTCTTAGACATTTATTTTCTTCTTCTTCTTGTCCAGCAGAAGGCAGAAATATGTTAGATATGCAGCGGCGGGACCCGAGTCCATAGATCAGGGTTTATTTTTAGAAAAGGCGCCTCGCTCCACCCTGCTTTGCTCATTAT